>BPTQ01000005.1:345471738-345520066 GCA_019973895.1 Chrysanthemum seticuspe | reverse complement strand
GTTCAAGCCTTGAATAAGGGTAATTCTAAATTTTGATCCACAAGGAGGATTGATGTAAATTTTTTTATAGCTACAGGGATGAGTTCGGTCCTCGGTCTTGACGGTCCGGTCCGGTCCGGAATCGATGCTCACCTCTAAAAGTAGGTGACTGAACACTTATAATTGATTTTTGATTATGATACTCAATTATACAAACAATTGAAAATATATAATACATACTTTAAAATGTCTCAATAAAATGGATAAGGATTCTCTAATGTTTATTTGAACATTAGAGGTAATGTTGTGTTTATTGAGATTGTACATTGCTATTAAAATAAAATATATATTTTATAATAATGACAATGTACAATCAAATAAAGCATAACATTACCTCTGATGTTGACTTGAATATTAGATGATCCTTATCCCAATAAAAAAATATGAGTGCGCAAATCATTTACCGAAACTAATAGTCAACAGTTCAACACTGACACAAGATAGTTGATCCAACGTAGGAAAACAAAAGTACGTTGACAAAATCCATCCAACGTTGGACATTAGTTCCCAACAAACCCCTCCCTCCTCAAACCAAACCAAACCCAACCCGTCTCTCTGTCTTCTCCACCAACCCCCCTTACCTACAAAAACACACACACACACTCATTACACCTTCCAAAACATACACACACACATACAAAAACATTCAAAAATGGAACTTGTAAGTCAAAACCAACCAATCCTTAAAAACCCATTTTCCTTATCTTCATATCTTTACTTATTTTTCATTCTTTTTGTTGTTGTTTTGTTAGGTGACACCTGTTGTGAAGATGGGGGTGAAAATGAGAATGGAGTAAGAAGGAATAACACGTTGATATGTGCACCTATAATGGCTGATACAATTGACCAGATGTTGGTTCTTATGAATTTGGCTAAGTCTTATGGTGCTGATCTTGTTGAGATTAGATTGGATAGTTTGAAACCATTTTTGGAAGGGTTTAATGTCAGAGAAAGTATTCAGACCCTTGTGAAATTAAGCCCTTTGCCTACCCTTTTTACTTACAGGTGAGAAGACTATTTTTCGGGCTTTTGTTTCGATATTTGAAACTGTTTTCGTGATATGAATGCTGGATTTATTACAAATTTGCTCTTACAGTGAAATAAGATGTTTTCTTAGGTGAAATAAGCTGATCATTTGCTTATAAGCCGTTTTCTTAGGGTGAAATTGGATCTTACAGTGAAATAAGCTGTTTTCTTAAGTGAAATAAGCTGATCATTTGCTTATAAGCTGTTTTCTTAGGGTGAAATTTGATCTTACGGTGAAATAAGCTGCTTTCTTAGGGTGAAATAAGATGTTTTCTTAGGGTGAAATAAGCTGATCATTTGCTTATAAGCTGTTTTCTTAGGGTGAAATTTGATGTTATAGTGAAATAAGCTATTTTCTTAGGGTGAAATAAGATGTTTTCTTAAGGTGAAATAAGCTGATCATTTGCTTATAAGCTATTTGTAATAAGCTGTCACACCCCCAAATTACCTGTTTTGCAGCGGAATGGAATACCTTGGGGAGGACTGTCATAGCATCAAAGTTACAGTTATATCAAATGACCTAAAGTGTCGTTTTGAAAATATCGTTTGATTCTGTAAAATAATCAGAGTTTACAAAAGATAGGCCCAAAAATATTTCCAATATATCAAAACGAGTTTGTTACAATCAAACGATAGTTAAGTGCATAAAATATAGGTGAGACGCGTCGACACCGCGACTCTATGATAAGTCCACATGCATGCCATGAAGTGAATGCCTTAGATACCTGAGATAAAACATGCTAAAAGTGTCAACACAATAGTTGAGTGAGTTCATAGAGTTTGTTTAACAAGTAAAGCTTTTAAAGAGCAATCATGCAACAAAGGCAAAGATTTTGGTCATTTAGAACAGTCCACAAAGCAAAGGCATTGTAAATCCACTCAGTTCCAAGTTTCGCCCATACAAAACTTGCAACCTGTGTGTTCACAACCCACTGCCAAGACATAGAATTGTTAATCTTGTTTGTAAGTAGGACATATGTGTATACGATATATACAAGTACTTAATGCAAAGAATCACAGCCAACTGAACCTCTTGACAAGTCTACATTGTTTGTTGTGTCTCATTGAATAACGAATTATATTCACCCCAGGTCAAGTCATCAGGGACACACGGGTGGGGGCGTCAGCCCGATAGTACTATCAATACCTCTCCGCCGGCTCCCGCAGGAGTTAACCAGTTGCTAAAGTATGTATGTTGAGGCATAATTGAAAACAAGTTTAGCACATTAAGGCACATATCGCAACAAACCACACATAATGTCCAAAGAGTATAAGAAGTATAGTGTAACACAATTGTATAAATGGTTTGAGTATTCGCAAGAGTAAAAACAAGTATTTAAGCATGTATCTCCCCCAAAGAGTTTGTAAGAATTTAAACGAGTAAAAGCGGGGTATGAACTCACGATAATCAGTAAAAGTTTAGAGTACTTGTAAAAGTAAATGAAAATAGTTGAGCATGTATCTCCCCCAAAAGTAATTCAAAATGTATAAAAGTATGGGCTATGAAACTCACCTGATGCAATGATTATGGTGACAAAATTAGATACACTGAAATGAGGTGCGATCTCTATTCAAGAGTGTGTCTAGATTGTTAATTAACTTGAGTTGAAACAAAAAACTGTGATCACCTTCTTGGTCCTATGGGTGGCCGGTTATGTAGAGAAGAGAGAAGAGAAGATGGTTAAATTTTTACACTTTGGATATTTGACTAGTGTATGTGTAATGATAGATGATATAATATGTAAACTTAAGATATTTGTACAAAAGGTGTTGTGAGTCATCCTTTGAATGTCGACCAACTTAAAAGAAATAAAAGAGTTGTGTCTTTTATAATAAATTAAATGTACAAGTGTAGGATGAATGTGTAGATATTTAAAGGTAATTAGTAACTTGTGTATTTATTTAAGCATTTAGGGTAGCGTTAGCTAAAGATAAATTTTAACGGATCAAAATAAAATATATTGAGGTCATAAAAATTATAAAAATACATTTCTTACAAAAATTGAGTGAAATAATAATTATCGTGTTGAATTTACGAAAACCGTCGCAATTATATAAATATAACAATTTATATACAAAATAAATTTAAAACACTGGGTAAACTAATAATATAATTTTTATGGTCTTAGATTCAGTATAAAAATATATCAGGATAAGTTTTGGGAAGTGCCGGATCAATTGTTCAAAATAAATGATCGTACGATAGCGTTTATTTAATAAGAAAAATATATACGTTAATGAAATATAAATTTTTCTCCGGGAATGAATAGTAAAATTTGAAAAATGACCGGAAATTGAGAATTGTGACATTCTTCCCATGTCAGAGGAATCACGTCCTCGTGATTCAATTAATGATAACTATAGTCCGATCCTCGACAAGGGTTCTAAAAATTTATGCTCGTGTATGGTCTAAATGATTATGTCAATGCTCATGCATATGAGTTCTTCGTCTAACTAGATACTTTCCCGTGCTATCGTGACCATTCCCCATCCTAAATACATGCTTTCTTATGATTAGGCTTGGTGAGGCAGGCTTTCCCATTCTCGAGCGAAACCCTCAAAAGATTTTTAGGTAACCGATTTTTACTTAATCTCACAACTCATCAAACAAGAACTGTCATGAGATTAGGCTAAATCGGTTTAAGCAACAACTTGTTTCTAGCTTGATCTTTGCAATTCATCAAACAAGAACTGTCGCTCGGATCAAACTGGAAACAAGTGGTTTGAAGAAAATCTTTTGAAAATTTGGCTCGATTACGGAATTGCTTACACATATGAGACTACTACTCCCTTCATTGCATGATTCTTCCTGAATTAGACATAGGTGATCAGGCTATGTATAATTTAGGAGTAACTATGCAATGCTTGGACTAATCGTCTCATATGATGTTTGGTGTTGAATCCTAAGTCCGCATGTATAAGGAGTATGCACTTATAATGATATGATGAGATGCTATGATGATGCAGTTATAGTCTAGGGTCAATGATGCAACCTAGTTCTCTATAACCGATGCTCTGATACCAATCTGTCACACCCCCAAATTACCTATTTTGCAGCGAATGGAATACCTTGGGGAGGACTGTCATAGCATCAAAGTTACAGTTATATCGAACGACCTAAAGTGGCGTTTTGAAAATATCATTTGATTCTGTAAAATAATCAGAGTTTACAAAACATAGGCCCCAAAATATTTCCAATATATCAAAACGAGTTTGTTACAATCAAACGATAGTTAAGTGCATAAAATATAGGTGAGACGCGTCGACACCGCGACTCTATGATAAGTCCACATGCATGCCATGAAGTGAATGCCTTAGATACCTGAGATAAAACATGCTAAAAGTGTCAACACAATGGTTGAGTGAGTTCATAGAGTTTGTTTAACAAGTAAAGCTTTTAAAGAGCGATCATGCAACAAAGGCAAAGATTTTGGTCATTTAGAACAGTCCACAAAGCAAAGGCATTGTAAATCCACTCAGTTCCAAGTTCCGCCCATACAAAACTTGCAACCTGTGTGTTCACAACCCACTGCCAAGACATAGAATTGTTAATCTTGTTTGTAAGTAGGACATATGTGCATACGATATATACAAGTACTTAATGCAAAGAATCACAGCCAACTGAACCTCTTGACAAGTCTACATTGTTTGTTGTGTCTCATTGAATAACGAATTATATTCAACCCAGGCCAAGTCATCAGGGACACAAGGGTGGGGGCGTCAGCCCGATAGTACTATCAATACCTCTCCGCCGGCTCCCGCAGGAGTTAACCAGTTGCTAAAGTATGTATGTTGAGGCATAATTGAAAACAAGTTTAGCACATTAAGGCACATATCGCAATAAACCACACATAATGTCCAAAGAGTATAAGAAGTATAGTGTAACACAATTGTATAAATGGTTTGAGTATTCGCAAGAGTAAAAACAAATATTTAAGCATGTATCTCCCCAAAGAGTTTGTAAGAATTTAAAAGAGTAAAAGCGGGGTATGAACTCACGATAATCAGTAAAAGTTTAGAGTACTTGTAAAAGTAAATGAAAATAGTTGAGCATGTATCTCCCCCAAAAGTAATTCAAAATGTATAAAAGTAGGGGCTATGAAACTCACCTGATGCAATGATTATGGTGACAAAAGTAGATACACTGAAATGAGGTGCGATCTCTATTCGCAACCTAATATGAATGATATGCTCTAATATAAGTCATGAAACAATGTCGTGCATGCACACTCATATGATATCCATACCACTTGTACATTTTGGAAAATAAAGTTTATCGTCGAAATATATGTTTATGACATATTGTCAAGTTACCAAATACTTTACAAATACTTACGTCGAAATGATATCCTACGATAATCATTTAGTGATTTATTATGAAACTATAACTTTTCGTCGTAAAATAATGTCATTTGACAATTTCATGAAAGTGACTAAACGTCCTTGAAAAGTTAGTCGTAAAATGGTGCACATCGAGTGTTAGGAAGCAAACTCAACGGTTTTGGGAAGCTTGTATCATTATCTCAAAGTTTTAGCTTTTAAGTTTTCATCATAGAGGTCTCGATCATGGAGAAAAACATAGGTAAAGTATGGTACTTGTATCCAAAATATTGTTTAAGGGTGGTTTTCGGCAAAGTTTAAGTGACCGTATTTTATTCATTACAACTCCGCTTGACGAACGGTTGGACATTTTGGAAAATATGCTTGGCGAACTTACTTTTACTAGAAGACATCATGTTATAAAAAGTACTACGTCAATGTTCAAAACGACCCTCAACATGGTCCTTCGTGGCCGTAATATTTGTCTATTAGAAATATATTAGTTTTTCTTAAATAATATAGTTACGGCAACTTTATGTAAACACGTGTAATTTAATCGTTACAAGTCCGTTTTCTACGTTTTATATGTCCTTAGCTTCGTATCAAAGTATACTAATATATTTTTGATAAGTCGACACAATTTATAACGCTTAAGACTCATTTTTGACTCGTAAAAAGTGGAAGTAATATGCTGAATTTTCTGAAACAAATAGTTTTCGTCGTTAAACTTAAAAATAGCATATCTTCTTCGTTATAACTCCGTTTTAACCCGTTCAAGCGGCCACGTTTTCGTTTTAAAGTGTATTTTCTAAATATCTAGCCCAATAATTTTTACTCACTGTCGAAATTTCCAGAATTCAAAAATATGGACAGACCCTTAATTAAACTTGTCGAAATGAGTTTTTCTCGCGCAAAACCTATTCAAACCAATTCAAAATAACTCCGAAGCTATTCTAATCCTACCATACACCTTCTTAGTTTGTCATGGGTTCCTAGACATCACCAAAAGTGATATGTTTCAAGGGGTAATTATAAGATAACATATATGAATTTATATAGTTTATAAACAATTTAAGTGGTATAGACATCATATAACTTGTATGTTTTACTCACACATGATAAAATGAACATGATATGAATATGAAAGATGAAAGTGAACATGAAATGCTTACTAGTTACTTGATGAGATTTAAAAGAACAAAGGTTAAATCCTAAACACCCAAGGTTTTTATTTCACAACCTTAATCAAGAGTGTGTCTAGATTGTTAATTAACTTGACTTGAAAAAAAAATTGTGATCACCTTCTTGGTCCTATGGGTGGCCGGTTATGTAGAGAAGAGAGAAGAGAAGATGGTTAAATTTTTACACTTTGGATATTTGACTAGTGTATGTGTAATGATAGATGATATAATATGTAAACTTAGGATATTTGTACAAAAGGTGTTGTGAGTCATCCTTTGAATGTCGACCAACTTAAAAGAAATAAAAGAGTTGTGTCTTTTGTAATAAATTAAATGTACAAGTGTAGGATGAATGTGTAGATATTTAAAGGTAATTAGTAACTTGTGTATTTATTTAAGCATTTAGGGTAGCGTTAGCTAAAGATAAATTTTAACGGATCAAAATAAAATATATTGAGGTCATAAAAATTATAAAAATACATTTCTTACAAAAATTGAGTGAAATAATAATTATCGTGTTGAATTTACGAAAACCGTCGCAATTATATAAATATAACAATTTATATACAAAATAAATTTAAAACACTGGGTAAACTAATAATATAATTTTTATGGTCTTAGATTCAGTATAAAAATATATCAGGATAAGTTTTGGGAAGTGCCGGATCAATTGTTCAAAATAAATGATCGTACGATAGCGTTTATTTAATAAGAAAAATATATACGTTAATGAAATATAAATTTTTCTCCGGGAATGAATAGTAAAATTTGAAAAATGACCGGAAATTGAGAATTGTGACATAAGCTGTTTTCTTAGGGGGAAATTTGATCTTACAGTGAAATAAGCTTTTTCTTAGGGTGAAATAAGATGTTTTCTTAGGGTGAAATAAGCTGATCATTTGCTTATAAGCTATTTGTAATAAGCTGTTTTCTTAGGGGGAAATTTGATCTTACAGTGAAATAAGTTGTTTTCTTAGGGTGAAATAAGATGTTTTCTTAAGTGAAATAAGCTGATCATTTGCCTATAAGCTATTTGTAATAAGCTGTTTTCTTTGGGTGAAATTTGATCTTACAGTGAAATAAGCTGTTTTCTTAGGGTGAAATAAGATGTTTTTATAGGTGAAATAAGCTGATCGTCTGTAAGCTGTTTGAAATAGTAATCCGAAACACACCCTTATCGCGTTTTGATATTGTGGATAAGGTTCGAGTGTCTGGACATGATTATATTCTTATTTGAGGGTGAAATAAGCTGATTGGGAGGCGCAAAATTGTATTGTGCCGATAGTTTGAAACAAGAAAGGTTTACTGATAGATATGATAACAAACCCTTTATAAATTATTACCAAGTCCTTTGCCTACTCTTTTTACTTCCAGGTGTAGTTTTTTTGGGACCATTTTTCTATATTCGCAACTGTTTTCGTGATGTGAATGTTGGATTTATTAGTATACTGAATTTTTTGACATGTGATGTGGGGAGTTTGGGATTTTTGCTTATGTAAACAGCTTATCTTCTTATTGCTTTTTTTAAGCAGATGAAGAAATGTGACTATGCTTATCTACTTCATTTAGGGGTGTGTTTGGGAATTGGGAGTTGCTAATGGATAAGTATTTTCGGATGAAAAAGGGCTTATGCTAATGATATCGTTAGAACTCTTATGACGTGAATGCAGTTTTCTTCTGTTGGTATACTAAATTGTTTCACATCTGATGCGGGGTGTTTGGGATTGCTTACTAGAATTGAATACTCCCTTGGTGGTGTATGAGATAGCTTAATGAAACAATTTATATGCTTATCGTATTTTGGAAATGGATATGCACCTGTTAGAGTTTGGGCTCTCTGAGATTGTTTATTCCAAGTTGAATATACTGGTAGATTTGAACTTATAAGCTTTCAATTAGGTTGAAAATAGCTATTTTGTATAAGTTTATTATCTGGTTATGAGCACAAGTTTTTAAAGTTAACAATCCTAAACACCCCTTATTGCGTTTTAATGTAGTAGATAAGCAGTTTGGGAGTTGCTTATTCAGACAGTGTATTTGCTTCTGTATTTTAAAGTACTCTTAGCAGAATTTCCAAACTCGTATATTTACGTATCTGATTGTATTTCGAGTGTCTGGATGAAAAATGTGCTTATGCTAATGATCGTCTTGATACGGTTATGATCCGAATGCAGTTTTTTATGTTAGTATACTGAATTGTTTGACATGTGATAGGGGGTGTGTAGGAATCTAAACAGATTATCTGCTTATTGCGCTTTTTTGAGCAGATGAAGAAATATGACTATGCTTATCTACTTAGTTTATGGGTGAAATAAGCTCTTTTTGATAAGGATTTTGAGAATGTTCAGAATAGTAAGTTTAACCTTAGGGGTGAAATAAGCTGTTTTGGATAAGTTGATCTTCTGGTTATGAGCATAAGCTGTTTAACCTAGTAATGCCAAACACCCATTGTTGCGTTTTGATACAGTAGATCAGCAGTAATAAGTGTTTGGATATGATTATAGGCTCATTTGATGGTGAACTAAGCAGCAGCTATAAGTAACAGTTTCGGAGTTGCCTATTCAAACAGCTTATCCGATTCTGATTATTTTACGTCTTAAATCCCTAATTAGCTGATTGCCGAAAACTTACACAAATGCAATACTTGATTATCTGGTTTCGTTACTGTAGAAGCCTATCTACATACTTTTTGCCGCATTGCCTTCTGTTATAGCAATTGCTTATTTCATGGAAGCATAAGCAGTTTTAATAAGCATTACCAAACATCCCCTGAAGTCAATGTAATCATAGAAGTATTGATGTTGTATGCTGAATTGACCTCAGACAACTCCTTCGATATTAGTATATTATGAATCTTTGTTACAGAAAGGGACATTTATATTTTTCTTTAGGACAACCAGGGCTATTGGTTTCTTGATTAATCTAGTCCATATTACATGACGTCGTAACACTTTATTTTTCCCGAAAAGGTTTCTAAATCTATGTTATTTTCTAGACCAACATGGGAAGGTGGTCAGTACGACGGAGATGAACAAAGTCGATTGGCTGCTCTTTGATTAGCAATGGAATTAGGAGCTGATCACATCGATGTTGAGCTTAAGGCCGTTGATGATTTCAACAACTTGTTGGTGGATAATGTAAAGAATTTTCTTGATACTTACTCATCTACAGATTTCGCTGGGTTCAGGTTGAGTTTTGATCTATTTTATTAGAGCTAGTACTTCAGTTTCTAGGGGTTTTTCCATCAAACCAACATACTTTTACGTTTGTGCAGTGTAAGTTTTTTTTTATTTTTGTATATAAACGAGTCTTTAAAGGAAGTCTTCGTGTACAATTTGGGTCATATTTGGTAACCTAAAAATTTAACATAATATATCAATCTAAATCACACATATAAACCTATCTTTTTTTATAACGTTTATCATTTTTGACTGTTAGTTTCTGTGTTACTGAATGCCGAAACAGTCTACAGAGCGATCTTATAATGAGTCAAATGTTATAAAAAAGTAGAATGGTTAAAAGGGCACAAATGTGAAAGTACATTTTGATATTTTAAGGAAAAAAAACCCTTATTTCTACCTATTCGAATTAGTGACATGTATCATTATTGTTTGCGCGCAGTTGTACCATTCCGCACAAAGAATCTTTACTTCAATGTTGTGACGAGGTTGATCCAGTTGCAAAGGTAAGTTTCATTTTCATAGAAACCTTAAGCATGGAAGCTGATATAGATAATTATTAAATTACGGCTTTTTATGTATTATGTTATTCATTGTATGCTACAGTCAATAGGAGCAGTCAATTGCGCCATAAGGAGACCAAATGATGGGACGTTATATGGGTGTAATACTAACTATGTAGGCGCTATTTCTGCTATTGAGGATAGTCTGCGAGGTCTCTTTCTGTAATTTCTGTTAGAAGTGATAATATGGGTGGCTGGGTCAAAACAGTGCCTTTTGTTCACTTATAAAAGTTTCATATGATTTCCCATGTTACTTTCTGCCCGTTCGACCCATTTGACCCATTTGAGATTTACTTAAAGCACAAACTGTTGCAACTGTTTACAGGTTCAGGTGTTCAAAATGGTGCAACAGGATCACCCTTGGCTGGTAGACTATTTGTGGTTATCGGTGCTGGTGGTGCTGGAAAAGCTCTTGCTTATGGAGCAAAAGCGAAGGCTGCAAGGATTGTGATAGCCAATCGTACCTACGGTTAGATTCTACTAGCGTTCATATTACCATTCCTAGTACTCGTACTTGATTGCAACTAAAGTTTTCTCTTACTGATAATGCACAGATCGTGCTAGAGAACTTGCTGACATAATTGGTGGAGAGGCTATATCTCTTGCCGATTTGAGCACTTACAATCCAGAAGGTGGCATGATACTTGCAAACACTACATCAATTGGTATAAAAAAGGTATCAATGGTAATAACATTTCCAACTATTTTGCTTAGTTTATTGTTCCACGGTACCCATAAACTGAAAATTCAAGATAAAGGAAGATAGGATAGAAAAAGATACAAACCTGCCAATCATTACAAAATGTTGGAACTCTAAGTTAACTGCTGTCAAAAGAAGTTAATTTCAGTTTTCTAGAAGCTCAAGTCATCACCTATGTCATAATCCATGAGGGATTATTAGTGACCCATTATACCAATATACCTAATACCTAACTTATATCACTAGAACCAGAAGTTGCTGAGTTTTAGAGGTTATAAATAGGCTGCCTAACAAGAGGTTTATCATCACAAACACATACAAAGTATTGTATAACATGTAATAGGTTTTGAGCTATTTTCCTATTATCAATCAAAGAGTTATTTTGATTATTTGTGTCTATAAAATACTATTCTAGAATTGGTATCAGAGCTTGAGTAAAGGGGCTTTGAATACATACCTGGTGTTCTAAACATGCCTGACGTTGAAGATGCAGGAGGACCTAGACCAACGCCGGTGAGGGTGAAGGAGGTCGGAACAACCACGGTAGCCTGTCTATGTTATCATCCACCAACTATATTGTCTGGGCCCTACGAATGAAAGTGGTGCTCAGAATCCACAAAGTATGGTCAACTATTGAACCAGGAACAGAAGTAAATGAAGAAAAGAACAACCTGGCAATGGGATTGTTGTACCAAGCAATCCCTGAAACTCTAATAATGCAGATAGGCGATGTCGATAGTCCGAAGGTGCTATGGGAATCGATCAAGGCGAGGTATGTCGGAGTTGATAGAGTAAAGGAAGCACGTTTGCAAACCTTGAACTCTGAGTTTGATCGTTTGAAGATGCATGAGACCGAGACCGTTGATGTTTTCACCGGAAAACTCGCCGGAATAGCCTCGAAGTCCGCGTCACTGGGAGAAGTGATTGAAGAATCAAAGCTTGTGAAGAAGCTATTAAAGGTGGTGCCTAGAAAATTTATCCACCTCGTTGCGTCACTCGAACAGGTTCTTGATTTAAAGAGTGTTGGTTTCGAAGACATTGTGGGTCGATTAAAGGCTTACGAGGAGCGGATACGAGGTGAAGATGGTGGAGACGAGGAACGAGTGATGTTCACTCGTGGTGGTGGAGCGAGCAGGGGCGACCGGAGTGGTGGTGGTTATGGAGGATCTAGTTCTGGTGTTTCTGGTTCAGAGGATTTGTCGAAGAGAAGAAAAGGGAAATGGGGAAGTAATAACGAGGGTTTTAATAATAGAGGTGGAACCGGTTCTTATGATGGATCCGGGTCAAAAGCCAAAACAGTTAATAAACCCAATAAATCCAAACAGTCCAATAACCAAACCAATTATAATTCCGACTCAAACCGAAACCAGAAAAAAGATCTGTCAAAAATTATTTGTTACAGATGTGATAAATCAGGACATTACGCGTCTAAATGTCCGGACCGACTCCAAAAATTCCAAGAAAGTAATTTTACGGAGCAAGAAGATACTGATGAAACTGTGTTTTTTCACGAAACAGTTTTTTTGAACGAAAAGAATGTGATACCGTTTCGATACAACGCACAAGAAAATGATGTGTGGTATTTGGACAATGGGGCAAGTAATCACATGACGGGAAATCGATCGTTTTTCTCCAAACTCGACGAAGGAATAACCGGAAAGGTGAAATTCGGTGATAATTCGTGTGTCGAAATTAAAGGGAAAGGATCTATTCTTTTCCAAGAAAAATCGGGACAACAACAATTGATGACGGAGATTTATTTCATACCGGATTTGAAAAATAATATTTTCAATCTCGGACAAGCAACTGAAGCCGGGTGTGATATTCGGATGAAAGATGACTATTTGACGGCATGATGCCGACAGCTGCTTATTAATGAAGGTACAAAGAACTCCAAACCGCCTTTATAAAGTAAATTTAACAATTGGAGTACCTATTTGCCTTCATTCAAGACTAGGTGAAGACACGTGGCGCTGGCATGCAATACTTGGGCACATCAATTTCGAATCAATGAAAAAGATGTCCAAGAAAGGTCTAGTCAAAGGGTTACCTCATTTTAAAAATGAGAATCAATTGTGTGAATCTTGTTTGGTGGGCAAGCAAACAAGAAAATCATTTCCATTAATGACGATGTACAAAGCAACACGACCAATGGAGCTCGTTCACGGTGATTTATGCGGTCCGATCACACCGTCAATGAAAGGTCAAAATCGGTATATTTTCACACTAATTGATGATTTTTCACGATATATGTGGACTTTTCTTTTGAAGGAGAAAAGTGAGGCGTTTTTACACTTCAAGAAATTCAAAGCTTTAGCGGAGAAGGAGCTCGGAAAGTCTTTGAAGGTGTTTCGAAGTGATCGAGGAGGAGAGTTTACTTCGCTCGAGTTTAATTCCTTTTGTGATATATATGGAATCAAACGACAGCTTACCGCCCCATATTCACCACAACAAAATGGAATTGTGGAACGAAGAAACCGAACACTCATGGACATGACACGGAGTATCATGAAGGCGATTCATGTTCCAAATTATCTGTGGGGAGAAGCTGTAAGACACTCTACAAATTTGATCAACCGCGTTTACACAAGAGTCCTTGGCGATACAACTCCGTACGAGAAGTTGTATAAAAGAAAACCGAATTTGGAGAATGTTCGTATCTTTGGGTGTCTAGCATATGTGAAAGTTGAACCAGTGAATCTCAAGAAGTTGGATGCAAGATCAAGACCACTAGTGCATCTTGGTTCCGAACCGGGTACGAAAGCTTATCGGCTTTTTAACCCGGCTACACAAAAAATAATTGTAAGTCGAGACGTTATTTTTAACGAGACTAAATGGTGGGATTGGGACAAAGAAGCAGGTACCAACAATGAAGAACCGGGATTATTCATAGTTCCATGGGACTATCCAGAAGATAAGGCTATAAACCAAGGAGATAATGTAAGCAATGATCAAACTGAACCGATTGAATCGGATCACGAGATTGAAGACGGAGTGCAGGTTCAAGACAACGAGCAACCAAGTCCGGTCAACAATAACGTGAACAATGTCCAAAACCAAAGGCCCACGAGAACAAGGAGACTTCCAACTCGACTGCAAGATTTTGTGCTTAACCTTAATAATCTAGATGAACTTCTCCTAATAACCAATGACGAACCAGTATCGGTTGAAGAGGCGAAGAAAGAACCAGAGTGGGTCAAAGCCATGAATGCAGAGATCAATTCGATCAACAAGAATAACACTTGGATTCTTGTGAACAAGCCTATGGGGGTGAAGGTAATTGGACTCAAATGGGTGTTCAAACTGAAGAAAAATGCAGACGGCACCATCATTAGATACAAGGCAAGGTTGGTTGCTAAAGGGTACGTGCAACAACCTGGTATTGATTTTCAAGAGGTATTTGCACCGGTAGCTCGAATCGAAACCATCCGGTTTCTTATTGCCTTAGCCGCTACAAATGAGTGGGAGCTTCACCACTTAGATGTCAAAACGGCTTTCTTACACGGAGAGTTGAAGGAAACCGTTTATGTGTCACAACCGGAAGGCTATATAAGGAAGGGCAACGAGCATAAAGTGTATCGCCTTAACAAAGCACTTTATGGTCTAAGACAAGCACCTCGAGCATGAAACACGAAGCTTGATGGAATTTTGAAGGGGTTGAAATTTCACAAGTGATTGAAAGAACCATCGGTGTACCGGAAGCAAGAAGGAACTAACTTGATAATTTTAGCAATTTATGTTGATGATTTGTTTGTCACAGGTACAAATTTGAGCATGATCAAAAGGTTCAAATTCGAGATGTCCAAGAACTTCGAGATGTCGGATCTTGGAAGATTGACTTACTACCTGGGCATTAAAGTCAAGCAAGAAGAATCGGGGATTACGATAAACCAAGAAGCATATGCTCGACGCATTCTGAAGGAAGTTGGTTTACAAGACTGCAATCCAACTCACAATCCCATGGACCCAGGAACCAAATTGTCGAAGGCCGAAGATGAACCCGAAATCGACCCGACACAATATCGAAAGGTGGTTGGATGCATTAGATATCTCTTGCAAACAAGACCCGATATGGCATACTCGGTTGGAGTTATTAGCCGATACATGCAAAGTCCAAGAGAATCACATGGTCGTGCAATTAAACGCATTCTGAGGTACTTACGGGAACAACGGGATACGGAATTAAGTACGAGAGGATGGGTCAAAACAGAATCATTGGTTTTAGTGATAGTAGTCACAATGTTGATCCAGATGACGGAAGAAGCACAACTGGTCACATTTTCTACTATGGGTTATCTCCGATAACCTGGTGCTCGCAAAAGCAAGATACCGTTGCTTTATCATCTTGCGAGGCAGAGTTCATGGCAGCTACCGCGGCTGCTTGTCAAGCAATATGGCTTCAGGATTTGCTTGGAGAAATTATGAACAAGACGCAAGAGAAAGTGGTTCTTAGGGTTGATAACAAGTCTGCTATCGAACTAACTAAGAATCCTGTTTTTCATGGAAGGAGTAAACACATTCACACGAGGTTTCATTTCATTCGCAATTGTGTTGAGAACGAACAGGTGGAAGTGGAGTACATTCCGGGTGAGAAACAAAAGTCGGACATTCTCACGAAACCATTGGCTCGAATCAAGTTCAAGGAAATGCGGAGCTTGATTGGAATCAAAGACATCTCTAGAAGGACTTAGAGATTCGGGGGTGATTGTTGGAACTCTAAGTTAACTGCTGTCAAAAGAAGTTAATTTCAGTTTTCTAGAAGCTCAAGTCATCACCTATGTCATAATCCATGAGGGATTATTAGTGACCCATTATACCAATATACCTAATACCTAACTTATATCAGTAGAACCAGAAGTTGCTGAGTTTTAGAGGTTATAAATAGGCTGCCTAGCAAGAGGTTTATCATCACAAACACATACAAAGTATTGTATAACATATAATAGGTTTTGAGCTATTTTCCTATTATCAATCAAAGAGTTATTTTGATTATTTGTGTCTATACAATACTAATCTAGACAAAATATATAAACTTATCTAACGTACTATACTTACAAAATTCACATGGATCTAAGAAAAATTAACTAATCTATCCGTGTCAAAATAAGTGTTCACATAACGTGTTTAATGGTCATTATGTGTTTAAAATTAGTCTACAAATTGAATTTTTTTTCCACCATATTCTTATAAATAATTATATATGATTTGTTTTGACTTAAGGGATGTGTTTAATTAGTATGTCCTATGTCCTTTTTAAATAAATATAATTTCACCAAGCCACAAATCCATTATGTTACATGTAGATCCACTAATGACCATGTCTAAATTTGTGTCACCATGCAAAATAATTGTCATAAAATGAAACAAATTTGCATGATCTATCACTTGATGTGACATACTTAGTTACATACGACATCAAAACATAACTATCACTACATATTACATGCAAACAAACACATACTATGTAACAAACATAAGATTAAGAAATAAAAACACGTACATACCCATAACCCATCTTCCCAAAATCCAAACGTTCATCATTTGTGCCTTCCATGGAGGCTGGGTCAAGGGGAAAGATGGATATGAAGATAGCACAAGAAAGAAAAAAACTTTCTTAATTTGGAAATATTATAAGTTTGTTATATGTGATATTTTGGACAAAAGTATCAATGAAA
Source organism: Chrysanthemum seticuspe (assembly GCA_019973895.1). Classification (NCBI taxonomy): domain Eukaryota; kingdom Viridiplantae; phylum Streptophyta; class Magnoliopsida; order Asterales; family Asteraceae; genus Chrysanthemum; species Chrysanthemum seticuspe. Next base: position 345,503,383 of record BPTQ01000005.1, on the reverse strand, counting down.
ACTTTAGTGTATATATATAGACATAACACATTAAATAGTACATGCTTTGCCCACAATGGTGGCAACTATAATATTGTATTAAAAGGTGGTAACTTTGGGAATAGTGGATAAGGGTTTTAGTTTTTTTTTTGGATATGAAAGTATTATTACAATTGGGAACAGGTACCATTTTTTTGGAGTTGAGTAAATTGGTTGAGCTAGATAGAGTCATTTGATGTGCTTTGATCATTTGTAAGTTGTCGGGTAAATATAGTCTGCTTGAGGATATATCGTAGGGATGTTTTCAAATTGTTGGACATAGTTATTAGTTTAAAGAGTGAGGTAGAGGCGAAGACACGAGAGAGGCAAGGTGGGCACGAATCCTTTGGCGAACCGATTTATGATATAGTTTTTAAGATTTATTAAAGTTTGCTCCCTTAACCATAATTTTCTAGCTCTGCCCCTATTGCGAAGGCGGAACAAAAGGCTTTTCATGAGTTTATGCGAGTCACATGAATTTTCGTCTCTTAATGTAAACATTTGTCAAAAATCTCAAATATACATACACTAGCTCAAATTTTTGTGTTATTTATCTTGTTTAGTTTGTCTTATCATATAATTCTAGAAAGAAAAAAATTGTAACTTTCATCACTTATAACCCGAGTTATTCACAGTGTATTTTCGAGTATCACTTAGGAAAAATATAGAAAAAAAAAGTAAAAAAAAAATTGTGTTATCGAGTATCATTTAAGGAAGGAAAGAAAATGATTCATATTCATCGAAGACCGCTAGAAATGATTCATATTCACATAGGACATGACCAGTTGGGTCCGATCTTGGGACAACTATGAATTTTGGTAAAAGATAACATTTTATGTGATGCATCATGTCAAAAAAACTACTACGTATTAAGCTTTTAGTTTTGTTCATTTAGTCTAATAACGGATGAAAAGTAAAGGCTTTCTCGTTATAGATGATCACAAGAACCTTGATTTCATATAGTTTAGTTCATTATCACTATACATTACGGTTTAAAAAAATTGTGCAACTGGTCACTTTTAGTTCCTCTTTCGCCTTTGATTTCTCACAAGCTGATGGATAACTCATAACTCTCATGTTTTTGGAGATGCATATACTCGGCTTTGATTTCTCTCAAGCTGATGGATAACTCATAACTCTCATTTTTTTAGAGATGCATATATTCGGCCATAAGTGAAAGCATGTCGCTCAAAATTGCAATTGTGGTTGGTTAAGTGTTTGATCATATAATACATGATATAAGTGTTTGTACAAGATGGTTTTTTTTGGATGTGTAGATGAAAAGAAACATGTGTCAAACTTGCTAAAATCTTTCGTCATAAACTCTGGTTGTGTTTGGCAACAAGCGTTTTGAAGCATTTTAGAGCATTTGGTGTTGATCATTTAATATTAGTGTTTAAAGCTTGTTTGACAACAAGCATTTAACAGTTTTTATTTTGGCCAAAATGCTCCTTTTTGAATTGCTCCTTCAACAAGCATTTGATATATGAACAAATGTTTGTGCATTTAAATTACTATATTACCTACCGTTTAATTAAAGTGTATTTTATATGTGGTCTGGTTTGTATTATGTTATTCTATTTGCTAGTACAAATTGTGTAATTATCACTCGAAAGAAATGTTTAGTGCTCGGTTTGTAATTTTTAAAAACATAATTTGTCACTGATTTATTAACAACATATTACGTTTTATGCATGACATTTATATAGTGTTTAAGCATATAAAATAACGACTATCTTAAAATGTTAACCTTAATACATGTATTATGAATTTATATCTCTTAGTGTGTATTACCCTTTTACGTCATGTTATATGTAATCATTACAACTACAACTATGTTATAAAAAACTTTTATTAGAAAAACTACTATTTACTGCTACTACTAATTGTTTCTGTTGACAGCTACTGCTTACTGCTTGTGTCAGTTTCGCCAAACACACCCTCAGTTTAAATAATTGGTCCCTATAGCTTGGGTTCACTCAGAAAGTATAAGTGAAAGATAAAATATACTTGAAAGCAAACAAAGCAATGGGTGGCTACTGATAAAAAAACTTGAGTAACTATTGAAAGATCTCAAGTTCAATTCCTGATAAATGCAAACAATTTTAAGTAGTCACGACAACTTAACTTTTCTAAAAAAAAGAAAGCCGGTTTACCCGATTTGAGGTTGTGTGACGATGGACTCAAATCCCTAAAAATAGTTCCTTACCCAAAAAAAATAAAAAAATAATAACTATAGACGTATGTCAAGCAGATATTTGTGATGCAATTAACGTATGTCAAAAGTTGTCTGGCCAATTCATGTTCGTTACAACTATGACGTTTAGTTTGATTTTTTTAAGAGTGATGCTATAACAATGTGAAAATCTATAGAAACATTTGTATGGGTCAGCACTTCAAATCATTAGAACCACTTCATTTCAACAGAAATGCTTCGATGCTTCTAAAATCTAGACACACTTAAGTTTTATGTAACGATAAACGCTTTTTCGAAAATAACTCACAACGAGTTGATAAAACGCTTGAGCTTGATTCGTTAAGAATTGCTACAAGCTATGAATTATGATAGCGATCAAATTGAAAAACAAGTTATGCACCCTCAAGAAAGAATATGGTTGATATTACAAATAGCAAAACGACAGGCTCGACACACCTATTGTGGAGTTTCCAAAAAAAAAAAAGAACCTCCATGTTCGAAGTTGTCTAGTCTATCGAATACTGATTACATGACACCTAATAATGTTAAACAGTTAATATTAGAGCACCAAATGGTCCATTTTTTCCAATCTTGATTGACAAGTGTTTGAACAAATGTACTTTACATTGGTGTCTTTCTATAAATATGTTAAAAGTTAGTGAGACGTCAATTGCGTTAGATCAATGGATGGTGGTGCATCACCTCCACCTATATCATCGTGCACCATCTTCCATAGTGATGGCCTATTATCACGCACGATGATGAAATTTTTGCACTTGTTTGATGGTCTGCATCACCTAACGGATTTCAAGAAAAGCGAACGTTTTTATTATCACTTTTTTGGTTTGTGAGTCTGTTTGGGGTATATTGTGACGTATGTTTGCATAAATTGAGATATATTATATTTTTGGCTTGATGGTGACTAAAACACCTAAAAGGTGGTGTATTTGATAAGGTGTTAAATGATGATATGACGTTGATATGGAAGTGATTAGTGACCATAGTTTAACCTAAGATTAACTTAAGGAATACCAATATCATTGCTTCAATATGTATTGCTTTAACTACCATCAAATGACTTAGTATCAAGACATTTGATCTCTTTTTGAAAAGTCAGGGGTCTAAATCTCAACAAGTACACATTTTGTATCGGTGAAAAAAAGTCAGAAAACGATCATGCGTAACATGAAAAAAAAAAGAGAAAAAAAAAAAAAAAAAAATACGTGATACATTTACCTTCGACACAAATTGTTTTGTTTCATAAGGTTGCTATATCAGTTTATGAAAAATCACTTTAATGACAAACAATGAGATATGAACCTCTTTTATGCCATTCATTCCACATCATACTGTTTTTGTATGGTATTGGTTTGTATTTTAACTCTACATACCACTTGATAATATTTCGTATATTTCTTTAAATGATCATTTCATATCATATCATGTAATGCCAGCCAAAAAAAAAGAATTCAATTGACAAAACGACTATAGTGACAAATTTGTTTCGGACTCAATGCAACTCTTTTCATAACAAGAAAAATGAAAAAGACATCTTTGATTATTCAGGGCCGTCAATGATTGTCGTGGGCTCTTCACTTTCATTACATCGATGTGGATTGCCTCGCCAAATAGCAATAGAACTTTTCCAGGCATATAATGTCCTTATGAACTAGAGTGAGGCCGGGAAATTAAGATTAAACCTATGACCTATTTTATATAAGTTGTTTTATTTTTCAATTTATTTTTTAATTTTTTTTAATGCTCAAAGATTGTTAAATGACATCATTAAAGTGTCCACAAACCCCCACTCTCCAAGACGAGTTGAGAAAGACAATGTTAAGTTGAATGCTCCGTAATGACTCAACAACATGCTCACGATAATTTGCCCAATTCAAGGACATGACTGTATCTCTTATCATTCTGTTAATATAAAAATGTATTTTTTTTTAAAAGCAATATATATCAACAAAGCGAACCACAATACAAATAAAGGCGGCCACTATAACAACAAGATGAATAAAACAGTGGACCTAAAAAACAAACATTATACAAACAATACAACAAAAATGCTAAAACTGTTTCATGCCAAAACGTGTGATATAGCCATCTCAATTGTGAGTGGCCCACTAGAATTTTTGACCCATACACATATAAAAATGTTTGTTAATATACTTATAAGTGTAATGATAATGTGCAAAATAACTCTTAATACTTAACGCTCCCAAATGCTACTACATTCGTCCCATAATAAGTGTCCATTTTGACTTTTTTAAATCTTTCTTATTCAACTTTGATCATAAATATTTTTATTTGTGTTATATAATACTTGATGAAAAATATATCTTTGGATTTGATTTTAAATGTATTTTCATTTGTTATAATTTTCATCAAGTATTATACAACACAAATAAAAATATTTATGGTCAAAGTTGAGCAAGAAAGACTAAAAAAAATTAAAGTGGACATTTAGTATGGGACGGATGGAATACTTTATAAAATTTTAAAAAATAAACATTTTGAACAAAAAGATAAAACTACTCACTGCTTCTCAAACATTATTAAAAATCATACTTCCCCCGTCCCATATTAAATATTCAGTCTGACTTTTGTTTTTCAACTTTAAGCTTAAAAATTTTTTGTTTGTGTTATATAATACTTTATACAAAATGTAAGAATGCATTGACTTTTAAATGTATATTTATTGATATAGTTTTCATCAAATATTATATAACACAAATAAAAATAGGGTTAATTCTATGAATTGGCCATGAACTTTCAGAAAATTTCAATTGTTGGTAACAAACTTTGTAAAGTACTACTATCACCTATGAAACTTGTAAATTCGTTCAAATATTACACATATTGTTAAGTAATTAAGATTTATTTACATAAATCGTCCCTATGGTTCTAAAAATTTACACCAGTAGTCCTTGTGGCTCTAAAATTAAACTAATCAAGATTTATTTACATAAATCGTCTCTGTAGCTATAAAAAATTTACATCAATCGTCCTTGTGGGTCTAAATTTAGAATTACCCTTAGTCAAGGCTCGAACTCGTCCGTATTTATATGTCTTCACCCGTCTTTTCAAATGTTTTTGTCAATTTTTTCCCCGTTTTTATATGTTTTCTTACGTTTTTATCAGTTTTCATACGTTTTTATCTGTTTTTCTTACGTTTTCATATGTTTGCTTATGTTTTTATACGTGTTCGTCCGTTTTCTTACGTTTTTATACGTTTTCGTTCTCTTTCTTACGTTTTTTCGATATTTTTTAAACTTTTTTTGAATTTTTTCTGAGTAATTTTTTGAATTTTTTAAGAATTTTTTTTTGAAAATTATTTATCCTGGATAATTTTTTTCGAAATTTTTTAGAATTTTTTTTACACATGTTTTTTTTTCGAAAAAAAAATGTTTTTGGAAAAAAAATCCAAAAAAAAATTTGAAAAGTTTTTTTCTAAGAAGAATTCGAAAAAAAAAAATCGAAAAAAATTATTCAGAAATTTTTTTTTGAAAAAAGAAATGTTCAAAAAAAAATTTGGAAAAAAATCGAAAAATTCAAAAAAAATTATTCAGACAAAAATTTTTGAAAAAAAAATGTTCAAAAAAAATTCTCAAAAAAAAAGTTTTTCGAAAAACATATAAAACGGATAAAAACATAAGAAAAACGTATAAAAACGTATAAAAATGGACAAAACGTTTGAAAACTTAAGAAAACAAATGAAAACATAAATACGGACGAGTTCAAGCCTTGAATAAGGGTAATTCTAAATTTAGATCCACAAGGAGGATTGATGTAAATTTTTTTATAGCTACAGGGATGAGTTCGGTCCTCGGTCTTGACGGTCCGGTCCGGTCCGAAATCGATGCTCACCTCTAAAAGTAGGTGACTGAACACTTATAATTGATTTTTTATTATGATACTCAATTATACAAACAATTGAAAATATATAATACATACTTTAAAATGTCTCAATAAAATAGATAAGGATTCTCTAATGTTTATTTGAACATTAGAAGTAATGTTGTGTTTATTGAGATTGTACATTGCTATTAAAATAAAATAGATATTTTATAATATTGACAATGTACAATCAAATAAAGCATAACATTACCTCTGATGTTGATTTGAATATTAGATGATCCTTATCCCAATAAAAAAACATGTGTGCGCAAATCATTTACCGAAACTAATAGTCAACAGTTCAACACTGACACAAGATAGTTGATCCAACGTAGGAAAACAAAAGTACGTTGACAAAATCCATCCAACGTTGGACATTAGTTCCCAACAAACCCCTCCCTCCTCAAACCAAACCAAGCCCAACCCGTCTCTCTGTCTTCTCCACCAACCCCCCTTACCTACAAAAACACACACACTCATTACACCTTCCAAAACACACACACACACACATACAAAAACATTCAAAAATGGAACTTGTAAGTCTTATGGTGCTGATCTTGTTGAGATTAGATTGGATAGTTTGAAACCCTTTTGGAAGGGTTTAATGTCAGAGAAAGTATTCAGACCCTTGTGAAATTAAGCCCTTTGCCTACCCTTTTTACTTATAGGTGAGAAGACTATTTTTCGGGCTTTTTTTCGATATTTGAAACTGTTTTCGTGATATGAATGTTGGATTTATTACAAATTTGCTCTTACAGTGAAATAAGATGTTTTCTTAGGTGAAATAAGCTGATCATTTGCTTATAAGCTGTTTTCTTATGGTGAAATTGGATCTTACAGTGAAATAAGCTGTTTTCTTAAGTGAAATAAGCTGTTTTCTTAAGTGAAATAAGCTGATCATTTGCTTATAAGCTGTTTTCTTAGGGTGAAATTTGATCTTACGGTGAAATAAGCTATTTTCTTAGGGTGAAATAAGATGTTTTCTTAGGGTGAAATAAGCTGATCATTTGCTTATAAGCTGTTTTCTTAGGGTGAAATTTGATGTTACAGTGAAATAAGTTGTTTTCTTAGGGTGAAATAAGATGCCTTCTTAAGGTGAAATAAGCTGATCATTTTCTTATAAGCAATTTGTAATAAGCTGTTTTCTTAGGGGGAAATTTGATCTTACAGTGAAATAAGCTGTTTTCTAAGGGTGAAATAAGATGTTTTCTTAGGGTGAAATAAGCTGATCATTTGCTTATAAGCTATTTGTAATAAGCTGTTTTCTTAGGGGGAAATTTGATCTTACAGTGAAATAAGCTGTTTTCTTAGGGTGAAATAAGATGTTTTCTTTGGTGAAATAAGCTAATTATTTGCTTATATGCTATTTGTAATAAGTTGTTTTCTTAGGGTGAAATTTGATCTTACAGTGAAATAAGATGTTTTCTTAGGGTGAAATAAGATGTTTTTATAGGTGAAATAAGCTGATCGTCTGCTTATAAGCTGTTTGAAATAGTAATCCGAAAGACACCCTTATGGCGTTTTGATATTGTGGATAAGGTTCGAGTGTTTGGACATGATTATATTCTTATTTGGGACAGATGGAATACTTTATAAAATTTTGAAAAAAGAAATGTTCAAAAAAAATTTTGGAAAAAATCGAAAAATTCAAAAAAAATTATTCAGACAAAAATTTTTGAAAAAAAAAATGTTCAAAAAAAATTCTCAAAAAAAAAGTTTTTCGAAAAACATATAAAACGGATAAAAACGTAATAAAACGGATAAAAATATAAGAAAAACGTATATAAATGGACAAAACGTTTGAAAGCTTAAGAAAACAAATGAAAACATAAATCCGGACGAGTTCAAGCCTTGAATAAGGGTAATTCTAAATTTAGATCCACAAGGAGGATTGATGTAAATTTTTTATAGCTACAGGGATGAGTTCGGTCCTCGGTCTTGACGGTCCGGTCCGGTCCGGAATCGATGCTCACCTCTAAAAGTAGGTGACTGAACACTTATAATTGATTTTTGATTATGATACTCAATTATACAAACAATTGAAAATATATAATACATACTTTAAAATGTCTCAATAAAATGGATAAGGATTCTCTAATGTTTATTTGAACATTAGAGGTAATGTTGTGTTTATTGAGATTGTACATTGCTATTAAAATAAAATAGATATTTTATAATAATGACAATGTACAATCAAATAAAGCATAACATTACCTCTGATGTTGATTTGAATATTAGATGATCCTTATCCGAAACTAATAGTCAACAGTTCAACATTGACACAAGATAGTTGATCCAACGTAGGAAAACAAAAGTACGTTGACAAAATCCATCCAACGTTGGACATTAGTTCCCAACAAACCCCTCCCTCCTCAAACCAAACCAAACCCAACCCGTCTCTCTGTCTTCTCCACCAACCCCCCTTACCTACAAAAACACACACACTCATTACACCTTCCAAAACACACACACACACACACATACAAAAACATTCAAAAATGGAACTTGTAAGTCAAAACCAACCAATCCTTAAAAACCCATTTTCCTTATCTTCATATCTTTACTTATTTTTCATTCTTTTTGTTGTTGTTTTGTTTGGTGACACCTGTTGTGAAGATGGGGGGTGAAAATGAGAATGGAGTAAGAAGGAATAGCACATTGATATGTGCACCTATAATGGCTGATACAATTGACTAGATGTTGGTTCTTATGAATTTGGCTAAGTCTTATGGTGCTGATCTTGTTGAGATTAGATTGGATAGTCTGAAACCCTTTTTGGAAGGGTTTAATGTCAGAGAAAGTATTCAGACCCTTGTGAAATTAATCCCTTTGCCTACCCTATTTACTTACAGGTGAGAAGACTATTTTTCGGGCTTTTTTTTCGATATTTGAAACTGTTTTCGTGATATGAATGTTGGATTTATTACAAATTTGCTCTTACAGTGAAATAAGATGTTTTCTTAGGTGAAATAAGCTGATCATTTGCTTATAAGCTGTTTTCTTAGGGTGAAATTGGATCTTACAGTGAAATAAGTTGTTTTCTTAAGTGAAATAAGCTGATCATTTGCTTATAAGCTGTTTTCTTAGGGTGAAATTTGATCTCACGGTGAAATAAGCTGTTTTCTTAGGGTGAAATAAGATGTTTTCTTAGGGTGAAATAAGCTGATCATTTGCTTATAAGCTGTTTTCTTAGGGTGAAATTTGATGTTACAGTGAAATAAGCTGTTTTCTTAGGGTGAAATAAGATGTTTTCTTAAGGTGAAATAAGCTGATCATTTGCTTATAAGCTATTTGTAATAAGCTGTTTTCTTAGGGGGAAATTTGATATTATAGTGAAATAAGCTGTTTTCTTAGGGTGAAATAAGATGTTTTCTTAGGGTGAAATAAGTTGATCATTTGCTTATAAGCTATTTGTAATAAGCTGTTTTCTTAGGGGGAAATTTGATCTTACAGGGAAATAAGCTGTTTTCTTAGGGTGAAATAAGATGTTTTCTTAGGTGAAATAAGCTGATCATTTGTTGATAAGCTATTTGTAATAAGTTGTTTTCTTAGGGTGAAATTTGATCTTACAGTGAAATAAGCTGTTTTCTTAGGGTGAAATAAGATGTTTTTATAGGTGAAATAAGCTGATCGTCTGCCTATAAGCTGTTTAAAATAGTAATCCGAAACACACCCTTATCGCGTTTTGATATTGTGGATAAGGTTCGAGTGTCTGGACATGATTATATTCTTATTTGAGGGTGAAATAAGCTGATTGGGAGGCGCTAAATTGTATTGTGCCGATAGTTTGAAACAAGAAAGGTTTACTGATAGATATGATAACAAACCCTTTATAAATTATTACCAAGTCCTTTGCCTACTCTTTTTACTTCCAGGTGCAGTTTTTTTGGGACCATTTTTCTATATTCGCAACTGTTTTCGTGATATGAATGTTGGATTTATTAGTATACTGAGTTTTTTGACATGTGATGTGGGGAGTTTGGGATTTTTGCTTATGTAAAGAGCTTATCTTCTTATCTACTTCATTTAGGGGTGTGTTTGGGAATTGGGAGTTGCTAATGGATAAGTATTTTCGAATGAAAAAGGGCTTATGCTAATGATATCGTTAGAACTCTTATGACGTGAATGCAGTTTTCTTCTGTTGGTATACTAAATTGTTTCACATGTGATGCGGGGTGTTTGGGATTGCTTACTAGAATTGAATACTCCCTTGGTGGTGTATGAGATAGCTTAATGAAACAATTTATATGCTTATCGTATTTTTGGAAATGGATATGCACCTGTTAGAGTTTGGGCTCTCTGAGATTGTTTATTCCAAGTTGAATATACTGGTGGATTTGAACTTATAAGCTTTCAATTAGGTTGAAAATAGCTGTTTTGTATAAGTTTATTATCTGGTTATGAGCACAAGTTTTTAAAGTTAACAATCCTAAACACCCCTTATTACGTTTTAATGTAGTAGATAAGCAGTTTGGGAGTTGCTTATTCAGACAGTGTATTTGCTTCTGTATTTTAAAGTACTCTTAGCAGAATTGCCAAACTCGTATATTTACGTATCTGATTGTATTTCGAGTGTCTGGATGAAAAATGTGCTTATGCTAATGATCGTCTTGATATGGTTATGATCCGAATGCAGTTTTTTATGTTAGTATACTGAATTGTTTGACATGTGATAGGGGGTGTTTAGGAATCTAAACAGATTATCTGCTTATTGTGCTTTTTTGAGCAGATGAAGAAATGTGACTATGCTTATCTACTTAGTTTAGGGGTGAAATAAGCTCTTTTTGATAAGGAGTTTGAGAATGTTCAGAATAGTAAGTTTAACCTTAGGGGTGAAATAAGCTGTTTTGGATAAGTTGATCTTCTGGTTATGAGCATAAGCTGTTTAACCTAGTAATGCCAAACACCCCTTGTTGCGTTTTGATACAGTAGATCAGCAGTAATAAGTGTTTGGATATGATTATAGGCTCATTTGATGGTGAACTAAGCAACAGCTATAAGTAACAGTTTCGGAGTTGCCTATTCAAACAGCTTATCCGATTCTGATTATTTTACGTCTTAAATCCCTAATTAGCTGATTGCTGAAAACTTACACAAATGCAATACCTGATTATCTGGTTTCGTTACTGTAGAAGCCTATCCACATACTTTTTGCCGCATTGCCTTCTGTTATAGCAATTGCTTATTTCATGAAAGCATAAGCAGTTTTAATAAGCATTACCAAACATCCCCTGAAGTCAATGTAATCATATAAGTATTGATGTTGTATGCTGAATTGACCTCAGACAACTCCTTCGATATTAGTATATTATGAATCTTTGTTACAGAAAGGGACATTTATATTTTTCTTTAGGACAACCAGGGCTATTGGTTTCTTGATTAATCTAGTCCATATTACATGACGTCGTAACACTTTATTTTTCCCGAAAAGGTTTCTAAATCTATGTTATTTTCTAGACCAACATGGGAAGGTGGTCAGTACGACGGAGATGAACAAAGTCGATTGGCTGCTCTTTGATTAGAAATGGAATTAGGAGCTGATCACATCGATGTTGAGCTTAAGGCCGTTGATGATTTCAACAACTTAATCCATGGGGACAAGCCTACAAAGTGCAAGCTCATAGTTTCTTCCCACAATTATCAAAATACTCCTTCGATAGAAGAGCTTGGGAACCTTGTGGCCAAAATACAGTCAACAGGAGCTGACATTGTCAAGTTTGCAGCAACCACTGTAGATATAACTAATGTTGCACGAGTTTTTCACATTACTGCTAATTCTCAAGTAAGCGCCGTAAGTCATGCATCATTTATTTTAGAGATGGTACTTTTGTTTGCACGTAATAAACTTTGTAAATTAGATGTATACATATTTTTTGCGGTTTTATTAGCTTACGTCGTTATTTAAGTACCTTAATTAATCATTTAGGTTCCAATAATAGCAATGGTGATGGGTGAGAAGGGTCTGATGTCTCGAGTACTCTGCCCGAAATTTGGTGGATATCTTACATTTGGCACCCTTGAGAATGGAAAGGTATCAGCACCCGGACAGCCCACAATTAGGGATCTTTTGGACTTGTTTAATTTCAGACAGTTAGGACCTAACACAAAAGTATTCGGTATCATTGGGAAGCCAGTTGGACATAGCAAATCACCTTTGTTATACAATAAAGCTTTCAGATCAGTTGGATTTAATGGAGTTTATGTACATTTGTTGGTAGATAATGTAAAGAATTTTCTTGATACTTACTCATCTACAGATTTCGCTGGGTTCAGGTTGAGTTTTGATCTATTTTATTAGAGCCAGTACTTCAGTTTCTAGGGGTTTTTCCATCAAACCAACATACCTTCACGTTTGTGCAGTGTAAGTTTTTTTTATTTTTGTATATAAACGAGTCTTTAAAGGAAGTCTTCGTGTACAGTTTGGGTCATATTTGGTAACCTAAAAATTTAACATAATATATCAATCTAAATCACACATATAAACCTATCTTTTTTTATAATGTTTATCATTTTTGACAGTCAGTTTTTGTGTTACTGAATGCCCAAATAGTCTACAGAGCGATCTTATAATGAGTCAAATGTTATAAAAAAGTAGAATGGCTAAAAGGGCACAAATGTGAAAGTACATTTTGATATTTTAAGGAAAAAAACCCTTATTTCTACCTATTCGAATTAGTGACATGCATCATTATTGTTTGCGCGCAGTTGTACCATTCCGCACAAAGAATCTTTACTTCAATGTTGTGACGAGGTTGATCCAGTTGCAAAGGTAAGTTTCATTTTCATAGAAACCTTAAGCATGGAAGCTGATATAGACAATTATTAAATTACGGTTTTTTATGTATTTTGTTATTCATTGTATGCTACAGTCAATAGGAGCAGTCAATTGCGCCATAAGGAGACCAAATGATGGGACGTTATATGGGTGTAATACTGACTATGTAGGCGCTATTTCTGCTATTGAGGATAGTCTGCGACGTCTCTTTCTGTACTTTCTGTTAGAAGTGATAATATGGGTGGCTGGGTCAAAACAGCGCCTTTTGTTCACTTATAAAAGTTTCATATGATTTCACATGTTACTTTCAGCCCGTTTGACCCATTTGACCCATTTTAGATTTACTTAAAGCACAAACTGTTGCAACTGTTTACAGGTTCAGGTGTTCAAAATGGTGCAACAGGATCACCCTTGGCTGGTAGATTATTTGTGGTTATCGGTGCTGGTGGTGCTGGAAAAGCTCTTGCTTATGGAGCAAAAGCGAAGGGTGCAAGGATTGTGATAGCCAATCGTACCTACGGTTAGATTCTACTAGCGTTCATATTACCATTCCTAGTACTCGTACTTGATTGCAACTAAAGTTTTCTCTTACTGATAATGCACAGATCGTGCTAGAGAGCTTGCTGACATAATTGGTGGAGAGGCTATATCTCTTGCCGATTTGAGCACTTACAATCCAGAAGGTGGCATGATACTTGCAAACACTACATCAATTGGTATAAAAAAGGTATCAATGGTAATAACATTTCCAACTATTTTGCTTAGTTTATTGTTCCACGGTACCCATAAACTGAAAATTCAAGATAAAGGAAGATAGGATAGAAAAAGATACAAACCTGCCAATCATTACAAAATGTTGGAACTCTAAGTTAACTGCTGTCAAAAGAAGTTAATTTCAGTTTTCTAGAAGCTCAAGTCATCACCTATGTCATAATCCATGAGGGATTATTAGTGACCCATTATACCAATATACCTAATACCTAACTTATATCACTAGAACCAGAAGTTGCTGAGTTTTAGAGGTTATAAATAGGCTGCCTAGCAAGAGGTTTATCATCACAAACACATACAAAGTATTGTATAACATGTAACAGGTTTTGAGCTATTTTCCTATTATCAATCATAGAGTTATTTTGATTATTTGTGTCTATACAATACTAATCTAGAATTGGTATCAGAGCTTGAGTAAAGGGGCTTTGAATACATAAAAACGTATAAAAATGGACAAAACGTTTGAAAACTTAAGAAAACAAATGAAAACATAAATACGGACGAGTTCAAGCCTTGAATAAGGGTAATTCTAAATTTAGATCCACAAGGAGGATTGATGTAAATTTTTTTATAGCTACAGGGATGAGTTCGGTCCTCGGTCTTGACGGTCCGGTCCGGTCCGGAATCGATGCTCACCTCTAAAAGTAGGTGACTGAACACTTATAATTGATTTTTGATTATGATACTCAATTATACAAACAATTGAAAATATATAATACATACTTTAAAATGTCTCAATAAAATGGATAAGGATTCTCTAATGTTTATTTGAACATTAGAGGTAATGTTGTGTTTATTGAGATTGTACATTGCTATTAAAATAAAATATATATTTTATAATAATGACAATGTACAATCAAATAAAGCATAACATTACCTCTGATGTTGACTTGAATATTAGATGATCCTTATCCCAATAAAAAAATATGAGTGCGCAAATCATTTACCGAAACTAATAGTCAACAGTTCAACACTGACACAAGATAGTTGATCCAACGTAGGAAAACAAAAGTACGTTGACAAAATCCATCCAACGTTGGACATTAGTTCCCAACAAACCCCTCCCTCCTCAAACCAAACCAAACCCAACCCGTCTCTCTGTCTTCTCCACCAACCCCCTGATGAGTGTCTAAATACTCATCATTTTTGTACAAAATAAACTGCAAAATCATCTGAAAACACTCAGAAACACATCAAAATGATCAAAATATCACAAATCAGTGTTTTATGTGTTTTAAATGCAAAAATATCAAAATCAGATGAAAAACATATCAAATTTGCAAAAATTGCAGTTTTAGTCCCCCAAGTTTCAAAAGTTGTCAAAAACAGTCCCTGGTACATAATTTCAAAAGAAAAGTCACCAAAGGTCCTTTTAAAATCAAAAATTGTCAAATTTAGTCCTTTGGTGAGAAATATAAAAAGTTTGAGAAAATTACAAGTTTAGTCCTTCAACTTTCAAAATTGGCAGAAATGGCCCCTGGAAAATGGTAAAATGGCAAGATTGGTCCTTATACTTTCTGAGATTGTCAGTTTTAGTCCTTGGAGAAACTTTTTCAGAATTGGCAGCTTAGGCCCCTCAAGTTTCAGATTTTACACTAAAGGTCCCTAATTATTAAAACCTTAACACCATTTTGACCCTTGAACCTGTTTTGGCCCCCTGTCAAATTGCAAATGTGAACCCCCTTTTATTACTAATAACCGGTCAAAGTGTTTGACCTACACCCTTTTGGCGCCAACCTTCATCTCCCCCACTTGCCCCCTGCAACTCCCTGCTAACACTCCACCCACCTCACCTTATCTCCTTCCCTGTCTCCCCCCACCTCCACACAACTCCAAACACATTAAATGCACCTCCTAACCCTTCACTCAATCTCACACAGGTTAAAAACATTTTTTCCCGCCAAAAACAAGGAAGGGCCAAGATTACTCAAAAGTGATCCAAGGGTCAGAATTTATGGTGGGATATGTCCAGATATGTGAGAGAGACTACTGGAAGTATAAAAGGAAGCATGAGGAAACAAGATGAGGAGTAGTTAGTTTTAAAAAAATCTCACTTATGTCGTTTTTTTTATTATTGTCTTAGTTTTAATCAAAATAATGTAATTTCAGTTTCATTGTATCTCTTTTAAGTTTATAACTTTTGCAAGTTACTTTTGAGCATTAACTTAAGCTTTTATATAAATTCCAATTTTCAAAGTTCACTGTTGATATTTGAAATTTTGAGTTTTATTTACAAGTTTCTTATAAGCTTCTGCTAGAATCAAATAAGCTCCCTTAAGCTTATTTTAGCTTTTGGAATGCTTGCAATCAAGCTTTTAAGTAGTTTTGTTGTATGGTCAACAAAAGTCAAAACAGAGCTCAATAGCAGTTTGGACATGTGTGATTGATGCAGAGGATGCTTTGGGGTTGGATTTAGTTAGGTTAGATCATAGTTTGGTTTTGGGATTCTGTCACACCCTCGCCGGAGGCGGAAACACGAGGTGTAACGGAAGGGAACATAAGCGCAAGATAATAGAACATACCAACATTAAGATTAAAAAGAAATAATACTCCATTACAATACTAGTTTAGCCGTCATCGGCAAATATATTACAAAGTTTAGATTCCAAAATATTGAGTTTTATTACATACGACTTGTAGTGACAAGTGAAAACTTCTTTATGCAAGACTTGATAGAAAAGTTTACTAACGATCACCTGAAATGCATGAGATAAAAACGGGTCAACTATGAAAATAGTTGGTGAGTAAACACGTTTAGCGGAAATAAGAAAACTCGTAAGAAAAATTTAAAGCATTCGGTCAACGAAAATAGTTCTCAAAGCAAAGGCATTGTGTATCCACTCAGTTTCAAATTCCGCCCATACAAAACTTGCAACCTGTGTGTACACAACCCATTGCACAAAAATGTAGTGCTTCAAGTAGTCAAGTGTAAGTGGTCATAATAGTTCCCAATATAGTACCATGAATATAATAATGTAGGGATGCTCCGAACATAGGAGGCTTCGCACTGCTCCAACAAGGGAGACTCCTTTGTCACTCGACCACCTAGGCGAGATTTATTGAGACGCTCCACCAACAAGGCGAGACTTCTTTGTCACTCGACCACCTAGGCGAGATTTATTGAGACGCTCCACCAACAAGGCGAGACTTCTTTGTCACTCGACCACTTAGGCGAGATTTATTGAGATGCTCCACCAACAAGGCGAGACTTCTTTGTCACTCGACCACCTAGGCGAGATTTATTGAGACGCTCCACCAACAAGGCGAGACTTTAGGACAAGGTCATAACATGTACGGTTCAATAAGTTCTAACAAGTCATAATTTCGTAATTAAGTTCAAGGATTTGATTCGAGTTCACAAGTTCTAATTAAAAGAGTTCACAAAAGTAAGAATCAATTTAATTCAAGTATGGTTCATGCATTTCGCCCCAAAAATATAGTAAAACGGTAAAAAGGGGAAGTGATTACTCACTTGGTAAACTGGTGAGATGACAAAAGTGAGTACACCGAGGTATAAGGTGATGTGTTAACCGGGACCTATTATCAATGATATGATATGTCATGAGTTGCAATGTAATGTTATGCATGCACTTCGTATGTTATTTATACCATTTACGGGTTTTGAAAATATTACTTGTCGTCGAAAAATACTCTTTTGACGTCTTGACCCTTCAAAAGTGACTTTACATGTTTTTACGTCAAAATGTCATCCTACAATGGTTTTATAATGATTTATAGTGAAATTACTACTTTTCGTCGCAAAACAATGTCGTCGGAAAAATCATGAAATTAACAAAAATGGCTCCGGAAAAGTAGTTGTAAAACGGTGTACGTCGATCGTTAGAGAACGAACTCGACGGTTTTGGAAAGTTTGTATCGATATCTAAAAGTTTCAGTTCAGGAGTTTTCGTCCAAAAGGTCTCGATCATAAAGATATCAAAGGCTAAAGATAGTGATTTTTGTTAATTGTGTGCAGAAAATGAGTTTCGGCCAATGTTTGAACATCCGTAATTAAATCACTATAACTCCGCTTGACAAACGGCTTTTTGTTTTGAAAAAATATGGCCGATGAACTTGATTTTACTAGAAGACATTTCGTTATAAAAAGTTTCACATCATGGTTAAAAACTGCCGCAAACATAGCCCTTACAGCTAATAGAATACTTGTAACGTAAAAATAATATAATTTTTCAGAAAATAATAGTTACGGCAACTTTATAAAAACGTGCATATATTTGTCGTTTTAAATCCGTTTTCTACGTAAAATATGTCCTTAGCTTCGTATCGAAGTAAACTAATATATTTTTGAGAAGTCGAAATAATTTGTGAAGCTTAAGGCTCGTTTTTGACCCGAAATATGTAAAAACTGCTTGCTGAAATTTTCTGAAAAATGTACGTTTCGTCGTCAAACTTCAAAAATTCACCACGGCTTCGTTATAACTCCGTTTTTATCCGTTCAAAAGGCCACGGATTCGTTTTAAAGCATATTTTCTAAAAATCAAGGCCAAAATTTCGTACTAGCTGTCGGATTTTCCAGAAAACTGAAACAAGGACAGAACCTTAAAATATAGTTATCGAAAATAGTTTTTCTCGGACAAAACCTATTCTAATCCCTTCAAATCAACTCCAAACTAATCTAATCCTACCATACACCTTCTTAGGGTGTCATGGGTTCCTAATCACCATCAAAACCAAAGAATAACTTGGGAATAATTATAGGATGACCATATTGTATATATAACTTCTAAAATCATGAAATAAATGGTATAAATCACATATCATGCATATAAGCTCCAAAAATGAAAAGAAACATATGAAAATGACAAGGAAACATGAAAATGATAAAAACATGCTTACAAGTGATAGTGATGAGGTGAAAGTAACAAGGATTAACTTAAATACCCTTGGTTTTTATTTCAAAACCAATAAAGAGTATAAACTAGATTGTGATGAACTTGAATCTTGAAAAAAAATGGTGATCCCTTTGGCTAGCTATTGAAGGTCGGTTTGGAGAAGACCCAAGGAAGAGAGAAAAAAATCTTTCTTGACTTATGAGATTGAGTGAATGGATGAAAAGTATGAAATATGACTTTTATGTTGTGTGTAAATATATACAATCAAAGGAGTTATTATCAATCCAATAAATGCATACACTCCCCCCCCTAGAACCGGTTTTGGGGGGGACTTGTCTCTCAATTATTATTTTTTTTTTTTTTTTTTTTATAAAACTATACTTATATATTTTGTGTATATTATTTGTAAACTTTGACAAAAGTGTAAGTAATAAGGTAAATGGTAGATTTGTAGTACAAGTAAGTTTTTGATAGGTCAAAATAGAATGTAATGATATAATAAAAATTGTAAAAATACATTCCTTGTGAATTTTGAGTGATAAAATAATTATCGTATAATTTTTAAGAAAACGTCGTAATAATTAAACTTTAACGATTAATGTACCAAATAAATTAGAAACACTAGGAAAACTAAAAATATAGTTTTTATGAACTAGATGTAAGTTTAAAAATACCTCGGGATCATTTTTGAAAGTAACGGATTAAATATTTAAAATAATAACTCACGCGATAAAATTTTTTTAAATATAAAAATTACGCGTTAAATGTGAAATGAAATGCCATGAATGAACTAATATGATGCATATTTAATTTAAGAAATGACCGGAATTTGAGAATTGTGACATTCTTCCCATGTCAGCGGAATCACGTCCCCGTGATTCGATTAACGATACTATGGTCCGAACCTCGACAAGAGTTCTAAAAGTTCATGATCGTACGAACAGTCTAAATGATCATATCAATGCCCATGCGTACAGGTTCCCCATTCAACTAAGTACGTGCCCGTGATCAGATTTGATAGGGTAAACTTATCCAATATCGAACGTAGCTCTCAAAAGACCTTTAGGTAGTCGATTCTAATTTAATCTCACAACTCATCAAACAAGAACTGTCATGAGATTAAACTAAACCGACTTGAGTAAACTTGTCTCTTAGCTTGATTTTCGCAACTCATCAAACAAGAACTGTCACTAGATCAAGCTAGGAAACAAGTTGTTAGAAAGGTAGGATGCCACATCCTTGAATGAAGTCTTTTGAAAGATTCGCTCGATATTCGATTTGCTTACACAATCAAATCCAATCAACAAAATATATAACAACTAAGGTCGATATCAATAGGTCTCAAATTAATCAATGTCGTGAACGTGGTAAAGATTGGAAGGAAGCTATGCACTCAAAATTATGTCGTACAGAAATAAGGTAGTTGTTCAAAGGAATGTACCCGTTACGCGTTGCGGGCTTCCTCGGTACCCAGATAGAATGCTCGACCACGTGCGGGAGGAATTTCAATGTTCTGATCTTGTGGGCCTTCTATTGCCAACGCCAGGTTTGGACGATTACCTCCTTGATTGGGAGTCCTTTTCAGTTTTGGACAGGTATTGCGAAGGTGATCTAGACTTCCACACTCGTAACATGCCTTTCTCTGTCCTTGATTTCCAGTTCTGTTTGAGCAATTTCGAGAGAAGTGGCCCGTCTGTCCACATTTGCCACACCTTCGGCAGTCTCCTGAGTGATGATAATTACATCGAGTACACAAAGGATGTGGACCTTTATATCTTTTGCGCTCCTGGGTAGTCGCTCCATAGTTCCTGGTTATTCGTTGCCTCTTGTCTTGTTGACCCTGGTCTCGGCTTCCCTGGTGATCCTCCTGTCGCTTTCGTCCATTGCTTGAAGTACCTTCTCCGTTGTTGGTTCGTCTAGCATCGAGATGTATTATAATTTGGGTGAGTAGATCCGCTATTCCAGCAGCGTTGTTGTTTGGATTGTCATTGTTGTTACCTCCTGAGCGTGTGTTTCTTGCAGCCATGATCTTGCAGAGGACCAAAACATCGGGTTGAGTAAACGACATTCGAACGAAGTCAGATGAGGTGCAGAACGGTGGTAATGTGTGTTATAGTGATCGAAATATGACAGGATCAGAATCGTGATATGTCTAACAAGTCGAAAGATGGAAAAGAGAAGATATGAACAAGGTACGGTAATGTAGACGTGAATGTAAAAACATGCCATGCATACCCACCCGACCAATGCAACTTCAGGTGACCAGACTCAAAAGACTCGACTAAACATGATTTAAAACTACCACTCTTATCATTGCATGGTTCTTCATAAATTAGACATAGTTGATCAGGCTATGTATAATTTATGAGTAACGATGCAACGATAGGACTAGTTGACTCGAATGGTGTTCAATGTTTAATAAAATAATATACAAAAAAAATTTTATTCCGGTTATAGCTGTGATTTTTATTTTTGAAAAATCGGCATTCTCTATAACCTTTGGCTCTGGTACCAATCTGTCACACCCTCGCCGGAGGCGGAAACACGAGGTGTAACGGAAGGGAACATAAGCGCAAGATAATAGAACATACCAACATTAAGATTAAAAAGAAATAATACTCCATTACAATACTAGTTTAGCCGTCATCGGCAAATATATTACAAAGTTTAGATTCCAAAATATTGAGTTTTATTACATACGACTTGTAGTGACAAGTGAAAACTTCTTTATGCAAGACTTGATAGAAAAGTTTACTAACGATCACCTGAAATGCATGAGATAAAAACGGGTCAACTATGAAAATAGTTGGTGAGTAAACACGTTTAGCGGAAATAAGAAAACTCGTAAGAAAAATTTAAAGCATTCGGTCAACGAAAATAGTTCTCAAAGCAAAGGCATTGTGTATCCACTCAGTTTCAAATTCCGCCCATACAAAACTTGCAACCTGTGTGTACACAACCCATTGCACAAAAATGTAGTGCTTCAAGTAGTCAAGTGTAAGTGGTCATAATAGTTCCCAATATAGTACCATGAATATAATAATGTAGGGATGCTCCGAACATAGGAGGCTTCGCACTGCTCCAACAAGGGAGACTCCTTTGTCACTCGACCACCTAGGCGAGATTTATTGAGACGCTCCACCAACAAGGCGAGACTTCTTTGTCACTCGACCACCTAGGCGAGATTTATTGAGACGCTCCACCAACAAGGCGAGACTTCTTTGTCACTCGACCACTTAGGCGAGATTTATTGAGATGCTCCACCAACAAGGCGAGACTTCTTTGTCACTCGACCACCTAGGCGAGATTTATTGAGACGCTCCACCAACAAGGCGAGACTTTAGGACAAGGTCATAACATGTACGGTTCAATAAGTTCTAACAAGTCATAATTTCGTAATTAAGTTCAAGGATTTGATTCGAGTTCACAAGTTCTAATTAAAAGAGTTCACAAAAGTAAGAATCAATTTAATTCAAGTATGGTTCATGCATTTCGCCCCAAAAATATAGTAAAACGGTAAAAAGGGGAAGTGATTACTCACTTGGTAAACTGGTGAGATGACAAAAGTGAGTACACCGAGGTATAAGGTGATGTGTTAACCGGGACCTATTATCAATGATATGATATGTCATGAGTTGCAATGTAATGTTATGCATGCACTTCGTATGTTATTTATACCATTTACGGGTTTTGAAAATATTACTTGTCGTCGAAAAATACTCTTTTGACGTCTTGACCCTTCAAAAGTGACTTTACATGTTTTTACGTCAAAATGTCATCCTACAATGGTTTTATAATGATTTATAGTGAAATTACTACTTTTCGTCGCAAAACAATGTCGTCGGAAAAATCATGAAATTAACAAAAATGGCTCCGGAAAAGTAGTTGTAAAACGGTGTACGTCGATCGTTAGAGAACGAACTCGACGGTTTTGGAAAGTTTGTATCGATATCTAAAAGTTTCAGTTCAGGAGTTTTCGTCCAAAAGGTCTCGATCATAAAGATATCAAAGGCTAAAGATAGTGATTTTTGTTAATTGTGTGCAGAAAATGAGTTTCGGCCAATGTTTGAACATCCGTAATTAAATCACTATAACTCCGCTTGACAAACGGCTTTTTGTTTTGAAAAAATATGGCCGATGAACTTGATTTTACTAGAAGACATTTCGTTATAAAAAGTTTCACATCATGGTTAAAAACTGCCGCAAACATAGCCCTTACAGCTAATAGAATACTTGTAACGTAAAAATAATATAATTTTTCAGAAAATAATAGTTACGGCAACTTTATAAAAACGTGCATATATTTGTCGTTTTAAATCCGTTTTCTACGTAAAATATGTCCTTAGCTTCGTATCGAAGTAAACTAATATATTTTTGAGAAGTCGAAATAATTTGTGAAGCTTAAGGCTCGTTTTTGACCCGAAATATGTAAAAACTGCTTGCTGAAATTTTCTGAAAAATGTACGTTTCGTCGTCAAACTTCAAAAATTCACCACGGCTTCGTTATAACTCCGTTTTTATCCGTTCAAAAGGCCACGGATTCGTTTTAAAGCATATTTTCTAAAAATCAAGGCCAAAATTTCGTACTAGCTGTCGGATTTTCCAGAAAACTGAAACAAGGACAGAACCTTAAAATATAGTTATCGAAAATAGTTTTTCTCGGACAAAACCTATTCTAATCCCTTCAAATCAACTCCAAACTAATCTAATCCTACCATACACCTTCTTAGGGTGTCATGGGTTCCTAATCACCATCAAAACCAAAGAATAACTTGGGAATAATTATAGGATGACCATATTGTATATATAACTTCTAAAATCATGAAATAAATGGTATAAATCACATATCATGCATATAAGCTCCAAAAATGAAAAGAAACATATGAAAATGACAAGGAAACATGAAAATGATAAAAACATGCTTACAAGTGATAGTGATGAGGTGAAAGTAACAAGGATTAACTTAAATACCCTTGGTTTTTATTTCAAAACCAATAAAGAGTATAAACTAGATTGTGATGAACTTGAATCTTGAAAAAAAATGGTGATCCCTTTGGCTAGCTATTGAAGGTCGGTTTGGAGAAGACCCAAGGAAGAGAGAAAAAAAATCTTTCTTGACTTATGAGATTGAGTGAATGGATGAAAAGTATGAAATATGACTTTTATGTTGTGTGTAAATATATACAATCAAAGGAGTTATTATCAATCCAATAAATGCATACACTCCCCCCCCTAGAACCGGTTTTGGGGGGGACTTGTCTCTCAATTATTATTTTTTTTTTTTTTTTATAAAACTATACTTATATATTTTGTGTATATTATTTGTAAACTTTGACAAAAGTGTAAGTAATAAGGTAAATGGTAGATTTGTAGTACAAGTAAGTTTTTGATAGGTCAAAATAGAATGTAATGATATAATAAAAATTGTAAAAATACATTCCTTGTGAATTTTGAGTGATAAAATAATTATCGTATAATTTTTAAGAAAACGTCGTAATAATTAAACTTTAACGATTAATGTACCAAATAAATTAGAAACACTAGGAAAACTAAAAATATAGTTTTTATGAACTAGATGTAAGTTTAAAAATACCTCGGGATCATTTTTGAAAGTAACGGATTAAATATTTAAAATAATAACTCACGCGATAAAATTTTTTTAAATATAAAAATTACGCGTTAAATGTGAAATGAAATGCCATGAATGAACTAATATGATGCATATTTAATTTAAGAAATGACCGGAATTTGAGAATTGTGACAGATTGGCCTGCAACACCAGCTGGACTTTTGTGAGTATCTGTCTCACTTGCATTTTTACATCATTTTGCAGATTGAGCTTGTATTTGTATTAGGTAGTTATAACCTGTTTAAACTAGTTTATTTGGTTGCACTTAGGTCAGTTGAACTTAGTTTAATGGTCTGCATAGGTTAATTTAGAAGTTGGCTTTATTTTACTTTCATAACAGTCAATTAAGGAGTGTTTGGTTTTGTGGTTTAAACTGCCTTTAAGGGTTGTGTAGTGGTAGAGTTTTGTTTGCTCAAGCTTGTTCAACTAATTTGAGTACTTATCTGTCTTGGTCTTAAGCCTGCTCATGTCCCAAGTCAAAATTCCAAATAATCTGTCTCAAGAGCTTGTCTGTTGAGTTTTTAAAATATCAAGAGCTTATTTTGTGTTCCAATCTCATAGATATAGCTTTTCCTAGGCTTAATTTATCTTATATCATCATTATCTGTTCACCATTTTGGATCAAACCTCATAGAAGTCAAACATTTCAGATTGGCTAAAAAGTCAAATTGCAAAAACTCAGATTTTGGCCAACTGAGAATGATTTTTCATTCACTCATCTCTGGGTCAATTTCAGTGATATTTGTGGCTTTTAAAAGTTCTATTGCTCTAGTTTCTTGTAGTTATTTTTGTACAATTTTATGAATTTTCTACAAGCCTCTAAGAAGCTTGTCAATATGATGCTCAGTCCCCTGTGCAGGGCACTGTTGCCTGCACAGGTTTGTGCAGGTTTTGTAAGGCCTGCACAGGTTTCAATTTAGTTCAACTAGGTCTGATTTTTAGTTTATAAGGTCTCACCCAGGTATGCTTTAAGTTCCAAGTTCTGTTTTCAAGTTTCTAGCTTATTCAGTTGCTTATTCATAAGCTCAAACATGCTACCCCTTTACTGTTTTCTGCTAAAATCTCAGTTCATCAAACCATTGCAACTAGCTTATCAGAGGTTATAGCTTGTTTATTTTTGTTCCATTCTAGTCCTTTTAGCTTATTATAGCTCTCTTTTCAGTTTGGTGCTTATTGGTCTTCATTAGCTTATCCTAAGTGCTTATTTTTAAGCACTTTGGACATCAGTTTCAAAATCCTCCAAACAAGGACCTGTTTTTCCATTTTTCTCATATTCCTAATATTATTTTAAAGTTTTCCTGAAATTTTCAGATTTTTCCAAGTTGATTTGCTATTTTTCTGAATTTTATTTAGTTTTTATGCATTTTTAAATAGCATTTAATACAAAAAAGTAAGAAAAGGTTCAAAAAAATAATTTTTCATTTTTATTAAGTTAAGATAAATACAAAAAGACAAAAAAGTAATTTTCCATATTTTTCATAGTTTGTTTGGTAATTTTTAATAATTTAATTAGTTTTTAATAGTTTAAAATTCATAAAAAATACAAAAATAATCAGAAAAATACAAAAATAGTTTTGAAAATTCTAGTTTGTTATTTTAGATTTTTCCAAGTCTAAATTTTATTTTTCTAGCTTTGTTTCCTCATTTCTTGTATTTTAGGTAATTATTAAATAGTTAAAAATAGTTTTTAATTAATAATAATTAGATAATTAGTTGTAAAATTAATTTTCTTTTTCTAATAATTTTATTTTATCATTAGGTTTATAAAAATATCATTTTCATATTTTTAGGGTTAATATTGTGTAAGTTTCACGTTTTTGTTTGTACGTCACGTAGTTTTTAATTAAGTTTTATTAAAACAAAAAGAACAAAAACATCATTTTAATAATAGTGATAGCGTTTATTTAATAGATTTTATCTTTTTAGATTTCCTTTAATTTGCATTTAAGCCCCTGTAGTTTATGGGCTTTTTCCTTAGTTATAATAATCTTCAAATCTCTTTTCCCGTTCAAATCTCTCGATCACTACACGTTTGACTATTCTCGCACAGCTCGTTGGGACTTAACGACCTGGGGAAACACTATACTCTCCTGATCTTCATTGAGTTGGTGTGTGAGCCGTTTTTAATTTGTTGGCTTTTTCCGTAGTTAATATCATTCCCAAATCCTTTTCCCATTCAAATTCCTCGATCACTAAGCGTTTGATAATCCATTGCACAACTCGCTGGGACATAACGACCCGGGGAAACATTGTACTCCTCAGATCTTCATTGCATTCGTGTTTGAGCAGTTTTAAGCTGATTACGGTCTGCCATTCACAAGTGGCAAGCTTGAGTAATTTAGCTTGACTGTTTTGCGCGGATCACCCACCTTACCTACAAAAACACACACACACTCATTACACCTTCCAAAACACACACACACACACACACATACAAAAACATTCAAAAATGGAACTTGTAAGTCAAAACCAACCAATCCTTAAAAACCCATTTTCCTTATCTTCATATCTTTACTTATTTTTCATTCTTTTTGTTGTTGTTTTGTTAGGTGACACCTGTTGTGAAGATGGGGGTGAAAATGAGAATGGAGTAAGAAGGAATAACACATTGATATGTGCACCTATAATGGCTGATACAATTGACCAGATGTTGTTTCTTATGAATTTGGCTAAGTCTTATGGTGCTGATCTTGTTGAGATTAGATTGGATAGTTTGAAACCATTTTTGGAAGGGTTTAATGTCAGAGAAAGTATTCAGACCCTTGTGAAATTAAGCCCTTTGCCTACCCTTTTTACTTACAGGTGAGAAGACTATTTTTCGGGCTTTTGTTTCGATATTTGAAACTGTTTTCGTGATATGAATGCTGGATTTATTACAAATTTGCTCTTACAGTGAAATAAGATGTTTTCTTAGGTGAAATAAGCTGATCATTTGCTTATAAGCCGTTTTCTTAGGGTGAAATTGGATCTTACAGTGAAATAAGCTGTTTTCTTAAGTGAAATAAGCTGATCATTTGCTTATAAGCTAGTACTCGTACTTGATTGCAACTAAAGTTTTCTCTTACTTATAATGCACAGATCGTGCTAGAGAACTTGCTGACATAATTGGTGGAGAGGCTATATCTCTTGCCGATTTGAGCACTTACAATCCAGAAGGTGGCATGATACTTGCAAACACTACATCAATTGGTATAAAAAAGGTATCAATGGTAATAACATCTCCAACTATTTTGCTTAGTTTATTGTTCCACGGTACCCATAAACTGAAAATTCAAGATAAAGGAAGATAGGATAGAAAAAGATACAAACCTGCCAATCATTACAAAATGTTGGAACTCTAAGTTAACTGCTGTCAAAAGAAGTTAATTTCAGTTTTCTAGAAGCTCAAGTCATCACCTATGTCATAATCCATGAGGGATTATTAGTGACCCATTATACCAATATACCTAATACCTAACTTATATCACTAGAACCAGAAGTTGCTGAGTTTTAGAGGTTATAAATAGGCTGCCTAGCAAGAGGTTTATCATCACAAACACATACAAAGTATTGTATAACATGTAACAGGTTTTGAGCTATTTTCCTATTATCAATCAAAGAGTTATTTTGATTATTTGTGTCCATACAATACTAATCTAGAATTGGTATCAGAGCTTGAGTAAAGGGGCTTTGAATACATAAAAACGTATAAAAATGGACAAAACGTTTGAAAACTTAAGAAAACAAATGAAAACATAAATACGGACGAGTTCAAGCCTTGAATAAGGGTAATTCTAAATTTTGATCCACAAGGAGGATTGATGTAAATTTTTTTATAGCTACAGGGATGAGTTCGGTCCTCGGTCTTGACGGTCCGGTCCGGTCCGGAATCGATGCTCACCTCTAAAAGTAGGTGACTGAACACTTATAATTGATTTTTGATTATGATACTCAATTATACAAACAATTGAAAATATATAATACATACTTTAAAATGTCTCAATAAAATGGATAAGGATTCTCTAATGTTTATTTGAACATTAGAGGTAATGTTGTGTTTATTGAGATTGTACATTGCTATTAAAATAAAATATATATTTTATAATAATGACAATGTACAATCAAATAAAGCATAACATTACCTCTGATGTTGACTTGAATATTAGATGATCCTTATCCCAATAAAAAAATATGAGTGCGCAAATCATTTACCGAAACTAATAGTCAACAGTTCAACACTGACACAAGATAGTTGATCCAACGTAGGAAAACAAAAGTACGTTGACAAAATCCATCCAACGTTGGACATTAGTTCCCAACAAACCCCTCCCTCCTCAAACCAAACCAAACCCAACCCGTCTCTCTGTCTTCTCCACCAACCCCCTGATGAGTGTCTAAATACTCATCATTTTTGTACAAAATAAACTGCAAAATCATCTGAAAACACTCAGAAACACATCAAAATGATCAAAATATCACAAATCAGTGTTTTATGTGTTTTAAATGCAAAAATATCAAAATCAGATGAAAAACATATCAAATTTGCAAAAATTGCAGTTTTAGTCCCCCAAGTTTCAAAAGTTGTCAAAAACAGTCCCTGGTACATAATTTCAAAAGAAAAGTCACCAAAGGTCCTTTTAAAATCAAAAATTGTCAAATTTAGTCCTTTGGTGAGAAATATAAAAAGTTTGAGAAAATTACAAGTTTAGTCCTTCAACTTTCAAAATTGGCAGAAATGGCCCCTGGAAAATGGTAAAATGGCAAGATTGGTCCTTATACTTTCTGAGATTGTCAGTTTTAGTCCTTGGAGAAACTTTTTCAGAATTGGCAGCTTAGGCCCCTCAAGTTTCAGATTTTACACTAAAGGTCCCTAATTATTAAAACCTTAACACCATTTTGACCCTTGAACCTGTTTTGGCCCCCTGTCAAATTGCAAATGTGAACCCCCTTTTATTACTAATAACCGGTCAAAGTGTTTGACCTACACCCTTTTGGCGCCAACCTTCATCTCCCCCACTTGCCCCCTGCAACTCCCTGCTAACACTCCACCCACCTCACCTTATCTCCTTCCCTGTCTCCCCCCACCTCCACACAACTCCAAACACATTAAATGCACCTCCTAACCCTTCACTCAATCTCACACAGGTTAAAAACATTTTTTCCCGCCAAAAACAAGGAAGGGCCAAGATTACTCAAAAGTGATCCAAGGGTCAGAATTTATGGTGGGATATGTCCAGATATGTGAGAGAGACTACTGGAAGTATAAAAGGAAGCATGAGGAAACAAGATGAGGAGTAGTTAGTTTTAAAAAAATCTCACTTATGTCGTTTTTTTTATTATTGTCTTAGTTTTAATCAAAATAATGTAATTTCAGTTTCATTGTATCTCTTTTAAGTTTATAACTTTTGCAAGTTACTTTTGAGCATTAACTTAAGCTTTTATATAAATTCCAATTTTCAAAGTTCACTGTTGATATTTGAAATTTTGAGTTTTATTTACAAGTTTCTTATAAGCTTCTGCTAGAATCAAATAAGCTCCCTTAAGCTTATTTTAGCTTTTGGAATGCTTGCAATCAAGCTTTTAAGTAGTTTTGTTGTATGGTCAACAAAAGTCAAAACAGAGCTCAATAGCAGTTTGGACATGTGTGATTGATGCAGAGGATGCTTTGGGGTTGGATTTAGTTAGGTTAGATCATAGTTTGGTTTTGGGATTCTGTCACACCCTCGCCGGAGGCGGAAACACGAGGTGTAACGGAAGGGAACATAAGCGCAAGATAATAGAACATACCAACATTAAGATTAAAAAGAAATAATACTCCATTACAATACTAGTTTAGCCGTCATCGGCAAATATATTACAAAGTTTAGATTCCAAAATATTGAGTTTTATTACATACGACTTGTAGTGACAAGTGAAAACTTCTTTATGCAAGACTTGATAGAAAAGTTTACTAACGATCACCTGAAATGCATGAGATAAAAACGGGTCAACTATGAAAATAGTTGGTGAGTAAACACGTTTAGCGGAAATAAGAAAACTCGTAAGAAAAATTTAAAGCATTCGGTCAACGAAAATAGTTCTCAAAGCAAAGGCATTGTGTATCCACTCAGTTTCAAATTCCGCCCATACAAAACTTGCAACCTGTGTGTACACAACCCATTGCACAAAAATGTAGTGCTTCAAGTAGTCAAGTGTAAGTGGTCATAATAGTTCCCAATATAGTACCATGAATATAATAATGTAGGGATGCTCCGAACATAGGAGGCTTCGCACTGCTCCAACAAGGGAGACTCCTTTGTCACTCGACCACCTAGGCGAGATTTATTGAGACGCTCCACCAACAAGGCGAGACTTCTTTGTCACTCGACCACCTAGGCGAGATTTATTGAGACGCTCCACCAACAAGGCGAGACTTCTTTGTCACTCGACCACTTAGGCGAGATTTATTGAGATGCTCCACCAACAAGGCGAGACTTCTTTGTCACTCGACCACCTAGGCGAGATTTATTGAGACGCTCCACCAACAAGGCGAGACTTTAGGACAAGGTCATAACATGTACGGTTCAATAAGTTCTAACAAGTCATAATTTCGTAATTAAGTTCAAGGATTTGATTCGAGTTCACAAGTTCTAATTAAAAGAGTTCACAAAAGTAAGAATCAATTTAATTCAAGTATGGTTCATGCATTTCGCCCCAAAAATATAGTAAAACGGTAAAAAGGGGAAGTGATTACTCACTTGGTAAACTGGTGAGATGACAAAAGTGAGTACACCGAGGTATAAGGTGATGTGTTAACCGGGACCTATTATCAATGATATGATATGTCATGAGTTGCAATGTAATGTTATGCATGCACTTCGTATGTTATTTATACCATTTACGGGTTTTGAAAATATTACTTGTCGTCGAAAAATACTCTTTTGACGTCTTGACCCTTCAAAAGTGACTTTACATGTTTTTACGTCAAAATGTCATCCTACAATGGTTTTATAATGATTTATAGTGAAATTACTACTTTTCGTCGCAAAACAATGTCGTCGGAAAAATCATGAAATTAACAAAAATGGCTCCGGAAAAGTAGTTGTAAAACGGTGTACGTCGATCGTTAGAGAACGAACTCGACGGTTTTGGAAAGTTTGTATCGATATCTAAAAGTTTCAGTTCAGGAGTTTTCGTCCAAAAGGTCTCGATCATAAAGATATCAAAGGCTAAAGATAGTGATTTTTGTTAATTGTGTGCAGAAAATGAGTTTCGGCCAATGTTTGAACATCCGTAATTAAATCACTATAACTCCGCTTGACAAACGGCTTTTTGTTTTGAAAAAATATGGCCGATGAACTTGATTTTACTAGAAGACATTTCGTTATAAAAAGTTTCACATCATGGTTAAAAACTGCCGCAAACATAGCCCTTACAGCTAATAGAATACTTGTAACGTAAAAATAATATAATTTTTCAGAAAATAATAGTTACGGCAACTTTATAAAAACGTGCATATATTTGTCGTTTTAAATCCGTTTTCT
>BPTQ01000005.1:345443322-345471638 GCA_019973895.1 Chrysanthemum seticuspe | reverse complement strand
GCAGCGGGCGATATGTCCTACATGGTTTGAAAACGAGGGACACCAAGATCATGATCCCTTAAGAACGCATGCAGAATCAATGGTGGTTACTCAGGAGCTAATGGACTCAACAACTCATCAAAACTTAAAATCTGATTTGGTCGAACACATTTGGAGAAATCGTCGACATCATGTCGAAGCAGTGAATCAAGTCGATAGTGACGAAGACGAAGACGATGAAGAGTTTTTGTAATGTTTTTTTTTTTTTTTTTTTTTTAATTCGTAGTGTAATGTTTTTTTTTTTAATTTCGTAATGTAATGTTTTTTTTTTTTAATTTCGTAATGTAATGTTTTTTTTTTAATTTTAATGAAATTTAAATTTAATGTTAAAAATGTTTGAAAAAAAAAAAAAAAAAAAAAAAAAAAAAAAAAAAAAAAAAAAAATCCTCGGGTCACCACTGGGGCATCCGGGTTGTCTCAGGTTGCTGGAGAGAGAAAGCTGACGTGGCGCAGGTTGTCCCAGGTTGTCCCAGGTCACCACTGGGACTAGCCTTACTACCTTATATACATTAGGGTATATGATTCATACATGTTGAAATAAGTATATTGTTGTTGGGTTAATTATATGTCTATGTTCATGTGAATAAATATTCACATGTGATAAGCCTATCAACATAACTACCACTTCTCAACTTTTTTCATTTGAAAAAATTACACGTTTGGTCCCTATGGTATACCCCAAATAACAACTTTAGTCCCTAGGTCGATTTTATTACACCAGCAGTATCTAATTTTGAAACTATGCACGCATTTGGTCCCTATTTTGGATCATTCGATCACTGTTTTCTTTTTACGATCATTCAAATTCGTTTAGTATTCGTACTTGAATCGAACTTAATGGATATTGTAATGATTGATGGCTACATACGTATTCTTGATAGATACGACGCGATTTGTATGCAATACCAATCCCGTCCTGATAAAAAGGTTCCAGCTTGGGTCTGTCGATGTATCCAAGATATAGAGAGCGCTATCGTGATGATGAGGAGAGCTAATTCACAACAAATCCCTGCATATGGTGGCAGCACAAAGCGAGATGATATTATTTGTGCGATTTGTATGGATGAATACGATGAAGACGACAAGACCGGGACTTTCGGCTGTCAGCATGTGTATCATGCGCAATGCATTAATAATTGGTTAATATGTAAGAATAATTGTCCAGTGTGTAGGACTTATGAAAGCATTGTTGTATTTGAATAGTAAATGAATATATTTGTTTTACAATCAGTTTGTAGTTTGATCGAATTCTTTAGATTAATATTACGTAATAACATACTTTAGCTGCATAAAAGTAATTTGCTTTGCTTGAACTTGTATATATGGTATACTATATTTTGAAGTGGCAAACCCAAAAAACACCTCTCTGGTTATGATACTTGATTGTTGATGAAAAGCGGAACCAGATTCGTTTGATGGTACCCTTTTCATTCTTTTGCACATTATCTCATTCTTTGGCTATATAAGGGTGTCTTGATGTGTCGTGAACTTTCAGAGAGACACCACGATGAAGCAAAAACAAGCCGAGATTTGTCGTAAATGTAGGAATTACAATTTTGGCTCACCCTCACTAGAACGTTAAGCTCGGCCTTTGTAGTCCAATATTTGGTTTTGGGTATACTTTGAAAAAATTGACCGTGGAAGAAGCAAGAAAACTAAGTAAGTTACATACATGCCAATTTTTCTTGTTGCAAATTAGTAGTAGCTTTTAGTATGAGTATTGTAGTGTCCATAATCTTGTTCTACATATTTAACAACAATTTTCTTACATGAACTTTACCCAACTAATATGACACAATTTTCAACTTACAATCTTTAGCTCACTTTATAACTTAACTAATTGGCTTAAAAATCCATACCTTTTATTGTTGTAATTTCTAGCTTTTTGCTAGTGGTTTTAATATAATAGCTGTTCAAAAAAAAAAAAAAGTCACACCGAAAACCACAAGTTCACAAGTATAATTATTAGCCGTTATGCATTGTCGTATTACACGAATATTCGTTTAGTTCTCTTTATTACGTCTTACTATTTTTCAGTAAGTATTTATGATAAACCTAGACTTGTTTGCAATCGTCCTCAGTATAGACGTACTAAAACTTAATCAAAATTATACTACACATACTTGACAAAAATATCTTTGCATTTTCACACTACAGTCTAAGTTTGGCTTCACACTTTTCAAAAGAAACAACACCATTCTCGCTAAAACTAGATATGAGGTCTTTTCAGAAAAATAACAAAACTTAAA
This sequence comes from Chrysanthemum seticuspe, assembly GCA_019973895.1. Classification (NCBI taxonomy): domain Eukaryota; kingdom Viridiplantae; phylum Streptophyta; class Magnoliopsida; order Asterales; family Asteraceae; genus Chrysanthemum; species Chrysanthemum seticuspe. The sequence continues at coordinate 345,469,350 of BPTQ01000005.1, read as the reverse complement.
TTATATTACAGCAAGATGTGTTTTTGACGAAACTTTTTGCTTACATTTACCTTTTAAAAAACTAAGTTTTAAATCCCACATGGATAAAAACAAACAAATTCTTACCACCTTATATACATTAGAGTATATGATTCATACATGTTGAGATAAGTACATTGTTGTTGGGTCAGTTATATGTTTATGACTAAGTGAATAAACATAGGCGTATTGTTGGCCTAGCAACTTAACTAGGAGTTCCCAACTTCTTTTCATTTCATTTCATGTTACTAACTTTGATATATATAACTTTCTTTTTCCATTTTCAAGTTAATAACTTTGATATATATCTAACTTACTTTTCTTATTTTCAGGTTACTAACTTTGATATATGTCTAACTTTTTTTTTCCGACTTACATGTATCTTTAAACAACATAACTATGAGGATCAACTTTTTACCACTTTCAGGATAGTATAACTAGACGAGTACCCCGTGCATAGACACAATATTTATATTAACAAATAATTATAGTTCAATTTTATAGTAGCAAATAATTATTGTAGTGTCGATGCTCTTGTTCTACACATTTAACCACAATTTTTTTAAATGAACTTTACCCAAATAACATGATACGGTTTTCAACTTTCAATATTTTGCTTACTCTTTATAGTTAGAAAACTCTCTCTAATATGTCTCACTATCTTTCGTCAGTACTTATGACAAACCTAAACATGCTTGCAATCGAATTTAAAATAGATATACGAAACCTAATCAAATTTATACTAGCATTCTTAGCAAAATTATCTTTGCATTTTGTCTTCAAGATAAGTTTTGGCATCACATTTCTCAAAAGAAACAATAACAACACCAATCCCGCCAAAGCGAGGCCGACGGGTACGAGAATTTCTCAAAAGAAACATAAATCATACAAAAAGAACATGGATAGTATGCATCACGCCAAGATGTGTCTTTGGTACACCTTTTTGCCTACTAGTTATTAATATTTTTATTTTATTTGAAAAACTAAGTTTTCAAAATCCACATAGATCAAAGAAGCAAATTCTTGCTAGCTTATACACCGTGGAGTATAGGGTTCATTTAAGTTGAATTAATTATAAGTTTGTGTTGCCTTGGCAACTAGACCATGAGTTCTCAACTTTTTCTAAAATTTTCATATTGCTACAATCGACTATTTTTAAACTAATAAATCACAGTTTGATTTTCTTTTTAAACTAATAAATCACAGTTTGATTTTCTTTGTGTCGTAACTCGTAACAACCCTAGCTAGATGTTGTCACCTTTTATGACTTGGAACATTAATTAAATTTACTTAGATGAACTTTACCCAACCAATATGATACAATTTTCAACTTTCAATCTTGAGCTCCCTCTATATATTTAACCAATTTTGTTTAATACGTCTCACTATCTTTCAGTCAGTACTTATGACAAACCTAAACATGCTTACAATCTAATTTTCACTTTAGAATAAGTTGGCATCACATTTCTCAAACGAAACAGCAACAACACCAATCTCATCAGAGTCGGGTATGAGAATTTCTCGAAAGAAACATAATTCATACAAAAAAACATGAATCATATACATTATGTCAAGATGTCTCTTTGGTACAAAATTTTTTGCCTAGTTGCTTTTTTGGAAAAACTAAGTTTTCAATCCCACATGGATAAAAGAAACAAATCTTGGCACCTTATATACATTGGGGTATATGTTTCAAACATGTTGAAATAAGTATATTGTTGTTTGGTTAGGTATACTTCTATGTTTAAATGAATAGACATTAAAGTAGGGCTGTAAACGATCTGAACGTTCAGTGAACATTTCATGAACGGTTCGGTAAAAAGTTAGTTTATCTTCGTTTATTTATTAAATGAACGAACATGAACAATATTTTACGATCGTTTAGTTAAATGAACGAACATGAACAAAAGTCACGTCCGTTTATTTATGTTCGTGAACGTCCGATTATGCGTTCGTTAACATTCGTTTATGTTCATTTATTTATTTATGTTCGTATATCAAATCTTTTAATTGTATAATTTTTAAATTAGTTTGTTTAAACAAAACGACACTTGTAAAACGATATTAGATGCATAATTTAATAAAGTTTATGATTGTTTGTCTATGTTCATTTATGTTCAATCGTTTATGTTCGTTTAACGTTCATTTAGTGTCTTAATGAACGAACATAAACGAACATGAACAACTCATTTTCTTAATAAACAAACATGAACAAGAAATTTCGCCCGTTTAAGCGTTCGTGTTCGTTTATTTGTCCGGTTAAAATTAAATAAACGAACATGAACAAGGCTCCGTTCGTGTTCGTCCGGTTCGTTTACAGCCCTACATTAAAGTATAAAAAACCATACAATATAACTATGAGTTCTCAACTTTTTTTCATTTTCATGTTACTAACTTTGATATATGTCTAACCTTTTTTTCATTTTCATGTTACTAACTTTGATATGTGTCTAGCTTTTCTTAACGACTGATATATATCTAACGAAACAACATAACTATGAGTTCTCAAACTTTTTCATTTTCATGTTATCACCTTTTGTTATTTGTCAGTTTTATATCTTAAGGGTGTGTTTGGGGAGGGGCTTATGAGGCTTGAGCTTCTAAAATAAGCCGGTTTATAAAATAAGTCTCGTTTGTCATGTGGGCTTATGAAATCATAAGCCCCTAAAAGAGGCTTAAAACTTTAGCCCCCAAAAAGGGGCTAAAAACTTTCGCCCGGGGCTTATGAACCATAAATTACATATTTACCCACAAAAATATCTAAACATATACCATAAAACTCATTTAATTATATATTTTTTTAGTAATTTTGAAATAATAAGCCCCAGCCCCAGCTCATTTGCCAAACAAGTCTACAAAAATACAAATTTTAACTTCGGCTTATAATAAAAGCCTTAGCCCCAGCCCCAGCCCATTGCGCCAAACATACCCGTGGGAAAATTAAGCGCATTAAAACAAAAAAATAAAACAGTTTGTAAACATCTCATCACCGATCAGCATGACCAATTTGGAGTGTTTGTTGTTGCTCTTTTGTGTTCCAAATAAATGCAACGTATTTATCAAAAGTCTTATAACTTAGCGGTATCTTATATTGTATTTGATCATTCTTCAATAAAATAAGTGCGGATACAAGTCCTAAAACATGTGAGATAACTTTGTCAACCACGTATGTTATAAACACATACCTCAATATTTGTCTTACTAGAATAAAGATAGATCCTTATCTTTTATATAATAAAATAAAATCTCAAGTGAGGACTTTTGCTTTTAAAAAAATTCAACCTTCTTTTATTAAGTAATATTTTATTTATTATTATTTTTATTTTTATTTTAAAATATTTACTAAAAAAACTCAAATATTCCGGATTTGACAATAGTTTAAAAAAAAAACGTTCTTATATATAGTCAAGAAAAGAAAAATAAACATAAAAGTTTAAGTGTCAAAAGTATTAAAAAAAAACTTAGTCAAAAGCGGGAGTGATTTTAAAAATATTTGTGTCTGTTATAAAAAAAATTAAAAAAATCATTCGCACATACATACACCTTCCAACCTATGTGTAAATTTAAGATTAAAAAGTTGTTTCCCATCTATTGCCCTACATCGACACACGGGAAAAAAAACCTACCTCTAATTAATATAATTAAATTAATTATAAGGTTTATATATCAAAAATTTACAACTCTATATAAAATAAATAAATTAGTAATCCATTCTTAAAAAAACAAAATATATAAAAACCTATGCGTGCGCGGGCATTATAACTAGTAAAACACTACTCAAAAACAGGATAAATAACAGTTACAGACGGTTAAAATCACTAAGAATAATATATTTGGTTAGACTTTACAACTTAAAGTTTACCTATTTATCATTAAGAGGTAGTAAGATCTTCATTCAAGTCTTGTTGGGCAAAAGTTTTAAACTTCTTAAAGCATCTAAACACGGGAAAATAAAAACCTCTTTTAATTGTCAAAAGCTTTTAACGATTCGGATTTATAAACTATTAAAAAGTATTAAGTGATTTTATTAAGAAAACAGATACAACCGAATTCTCTTTAACACGTCTCACTATCTTTCAGTTAGTACTTATGATAAAACTAAACTTGCTTGCCATAGTTAGTACTTATGATAAAGCTAAACTTGCTTGCAATAATTGATATACTAAAACTTCAATCAAAATTATACTATCTTAAATTCTTAACAAAGTTAACTTTGCATTTTATCTTTAGGATATGTTTGGCTTGACACTTCTCAAAAGAAACAACAATAACAACAACACAATTCTCGCCATAGCGAGATACGAGATTTTTTTAAAAAAAAATAACATAAACCATACAGGAAAAACATAAATAATATACATTACTGCAAGATGTGTCTTTGGTGGAACTTTTTGCGTATGGTTACCTTTTAAAAAAACTTAAGAACATAATACCACATGGATCAAATAAACAAAATCTTGCTACCTTATATACAATAGGGTATATGGTTCATACATGTTTAAATAAGTATATTGTTGTTTGGTTAGCTATATGTCTATGTTTAAGTGAATAAATATAGAGATTTAGCTATTCAATCCACATAACTATGAGTTCTCAATTTTTTTCATTTTCATGTTATTAACTTTTACTAACTTTGATATATATATATATAATATCTACCTTTTGTTAAACGACTTACATATCTACACTACATATAATAGAAAAACAGTTAAAGTTGAAAAGTTGAAAATTTTAAATTGGTCAATGGAGAGAGAAATCAACATAACTATGAGTTCTCAACTTTTTTCATTTTCATGTTATTAACTTTTACTAACTTTGATATATATATATATATATATAATATCTACCTTTTGTTAAACGACTTACATATCTACACTACATATAATAGAAAAACAGTTAAAGTTGAAAGTTGAAAAGTTGAAAATTTTAAATTGGTCAATGGAGAGATAAATGAATAGTGTAATTAATACTACACTCATTACATAAAAGTACAATTATTTTATTACATTGTACAACCAATTAAAAACATATCTACTAAATTTAAAAACAATCAATTAAAACACCACTTACTAAAAAGTAAAATAAAATTTTCACAACGTACAATTTAAAGAAACTACAACATAATTCAAAATATAAAATAATTAAACACATAATTAATGTTATTTTTAAAACACCTTAAAATGAAAAATACATGTTATTATGCACATTATTCAAATTAATAAAACACACAAAACTTCATACAAGCTAACAAGTTGATGGTACATATACTTTTGAAAACCGAGTCGAACCGGGTTTCAAATTTGACAAAATTATATGAGAAATGATGAAGTAGTTGTGGAACCCGTGACAAATTTGGAAAAATGAGAGACCAAGTAATTGTAGTTTTTTGTTGTTTGTTTTGTTTTGACACATGTATTTTGTCATTTGTATAATGTTATTTTAAAAAATGTTGGTCGTGCACCACTTAAGGGACTAACATATATGAATCGTCTTTTAACAGTTAACTAGAAGGGTATCCGCGCAATGCGGCGGCGGGTACCCGATGACTATAATATGATTGGAATAAATGAAATAAAGGTTAAAGTTGTAAAATTTTGAATTAAAATAAAATAAACCCACTAAAAATATAAAAACTAAAAACTCATAAAAATATATTAAAATTGATGTTGAATTAAAGAGCATAAAATTTTAGAAAATATGGTGAAATTAGATTATAATATAAATAAGTAGATAAAAAAATATTTTAATTTGAAAATAAAGATAAATTTTTAGTTGATAAGTGACACATGTCATTTTATAATTGGAGCTCCTTATCTTAATTTTTTGTGGTTAGGAGTTAGGCTCGGAGTTTGTTAGAAGTTAGGCTTGGAGTTTGTTAAGAAGTGACCCATGTCATCTCATGATTGGAACTCCTTATCTTAATTTTAAGCCTTCTAAAATTAGAAGGCTTACTTTTTAAGCCTTCTAAAATTAAAAGGCTTAATTTTTAAGCCTTCTAATTTTAGAAGGCCTAAATGCATTATAAAGTAGTATAGATATATATTGTATAGCCCTTTGTCCAGTATATTAATAATGTTATATAAGTTTATTAGAATCACAAAAATTAAATACTCCCTCCGTCTCAATTTAATTGTCATGAGAGAGAAAACACAAAGTTTAATAAAAGTGGGGCAACTTTAATTTTCAACCACACAAATAGAATATTCCCCCTTTATATTCCCTAGTTTTTACTAAAAAGGGAAAGTGGACAATTTTTTTGAGACATCCAAAAATGGAAATATGGACAATAAAATTGAGACGGAGGGAGTAGTATTGTTATCTTTAGCGATAATTATTTGTACTCCAAACAAATAGCTTTGAACAATGCTTAAATATCTATGCAAATTGATAGTACAAAATAATCTTATTATGGTAATAATTTGTAAGGTTACAAGTTTAAAAGCCACACATCAAATGATAAACGCTACACAAGTAAAAAAAAATAGTTATCACTGCCTAAATTACCGACAAAGCAAGAAAAGGCGGTCACACACGTTTGCGATACCTCTAAACTACAATATAATATTGTCAACTACATAATACATTTTCTTTTTGTAATGTTTGAATCTATTATTATTAAAATCTTAATAACTTAAAACAATCCTATTAGAAAAGGGCAAATCGCATAAAAAGGTACCCATCTTATGTCCAATTTCAATTAAAGGTACAATTCTTTTTTTTTTCTCAATTTAAGGTACCCGACTTTTTTTTTTAGGCCGATTTAGGTTTTTTTCTAACTTCCGTGAACTATTTCGTTAGTAAATTACATGTTTGGTCCTTTGGTTTGTATAGGCATTTCATGTTTGGTCTATTTTCGTCCGTTTTCATATGTTTGCATACGTTTTCGTCCGTTTTATACGTTTTCGCCCGTTTTCGTTCGTTTTTGCACGTATTCGTCCGGTTTTACACGTTTTCGTCCGTTTTTACAAGTTTTCGTCCGTTTTTGCACGTTTCGATTTTTTTACACGTTTTCGTCCGTTTTTACACGTTTCCATTTGTTTTACATGTTTTCGTCCGTTTTTGCACGTTTTCTACCGTTTTTACACGTTTTCGTCCGTTTTTACACATTTTCGTCCGTTTTTGCACGTTTTTGTCCGTTTTTACATGTTTTCATATGTTTTTAAATGTTTTCGTCCGTTTTTGCACGTTTTCGTTATTTTTTACACGTTTCCGTTTAATTAGACAAAAACGGACGAAAACGTGTAAAAAGCGTTTTTACACGTTTTCGCCCGTTTTTTTTTTTTTTTTTTTAATTGTTTTTGACGTTTCGTCTGTTTTACACGTGCAAAAATGGACGAAAACGTATAAAACAGAAAAAAAAAAAAAAAAAAAAAAAAATGTGTAAAACCAGGCAGAAACGTGCAAAAAGATGCGAAAACGTGTAAAAACAAACAAAAACGTGCAAAAAGATGCGAAAACGTGTAAAAACAAAAGAAAACGTGCAAAAACGGACGAAAACGTGTAAATAGAGACGAAACATGTAAAAACGGACGAAAACGTGCAAAAACGGACGAAAACGTGTAAAAATGGACGGAAACGTGAAAAAACATACGAAAACGTGCAAAAACGGATCGAAACGTGCAAAAACGAATGAAAACGTGTAAAAGCGGAAGAAAACGTGCAAAAACGGATAGAAACGTGTAAAACAGACGGAAACGTGTAAAAACAGACGAAAACGTGTAAAAACAGAAAGAAACGTGAAAAAACATACGGAAACGTGCAAAAACGGACGAAAACGTGTAAAAACGGACGAAAACGTGCAAAAACGGACAAAAACGTGTAAAAACGGGCGAAAACGTATGCAAGCGTATGAAAACGGACGAAAATAGTCCAAACATGAAATGCCTATACAAACTCAAGAACCAAACATGTAATTTACTAACGAAATGGTTAACGGAAGTTAGAAAAAAACCTAAATCGGTCCAAAAAAAAAGTCGGGTACCTTAAATTGAGTATAAGATGAGTACCTTTTTATGCGATTTGCCTATTAGAAAATATACTCCCACACTTAAATCGAATCCATATAATTTTTCTTGAAAACGGTATATTTCTGCTGCTATGCAACCACGCATCAGAATTATAGTTATTCGAAAATGATTATCTAACGCTACAAATAAATTTTGTTGAAAGAAACTTATGAGTCGTCGAAATTTTGCAAAAAACTATACACCGCTGCCGCTAAGCGCGGGTACTCGTCTAGTCTATACTACATATGAAAGAAAATTGATTGAATCTTGAAAAGTAAAATGTTAAAAGTCAAAGGTGAGAGAAATGTATGGTATAATTTATACTCTTATTAAAACACCTATTAATTAAAAGTACAATAATTTATTCACATTGTACAACCAATTAAAAGCATATATACCAAACTAGCTTAGAGACCCGTTGACACCGGGTTATTTTTTAAAGAAATAGATAAATGAGATGATAATAAAAGTAATAACGTAAATTTGTTAAATTTAAAATACGTGTGAGTGACAAACGATTTACAACCATCGTGTTGGTAAAATAAGAATAGATTGACACGAACATAAAATGAGGTGTGATTTCAATGAAAATTTAAGTTGCTAACAAACCTTGTAACATTACAAATAATGAACCATAGTATAATATAACATGATTACACCAATGATACATACATGATATAACCATGAACTTTGTTCAAAGACCTTCAAGTACTTCTTTATACACGACATTTGTTGTGGTTTTGGAGAGATTACCATCCTGATCACAAACAACAACCTTCAAACCCCGCTTGCTCTTTACTCTTGATACGGCAATATACAGTTGTCCATGTGTGAACACAGGACGGGGCAAGTACAAACCAACTTTAGAAAGGGATTGCCCTTGGCTTTTGTTGATTGTCATGGCAAAAGATACTGATATCGGATATTGTTTCCTGACAATCTTAAGAGGCAAACGCTTATCTGAAGGAGTAATCCTCAACCTTGGAATAATCACCTTTTTCCGAAGTTGGTTCCGTTAATGATCTGCGCCTGAATAGAGGTTCTTGTTAATTTAAGTACTTGAAGTCTTGTACCATTACATAAACCATTTGATTGGTCTATGTTTCTTAACAACATAATGGGCACTCCGACTTTTAAAGCCAGCCTGTGGTTTGGAACACCTGAGAACTTCAATCCATTAATGAATTCAGGCGAGAAAATAGACTCATCTATGATAACACCGCGTTCACTTTTATCCACGTTGTCACAACTTAAGTAGACCATTTCTTCTCCTGGAAATTTGGCCAGCAAATGTTCATTTATAGTGTCAACTAACTCATTTGTGGGTGCCAAAATCGCCTTTTCTTGGAAGTAGGCCGGATCATGTATGTTATCCAACATGTTTGGATAAGTAAAGTCAATAATAGATGCTATGGGGTCATCAGCAGTATCAATTAGAATATCTTCCGGCACATCTATAGAAACCTCTCCTTCGTTTGGTCCTCCAAGCTTGCCGTCTCCCACATTCAATATCCAATCTGCAAACTCTCTTATCTCGGTAACATCTTCCGGTCGTGAACCAACAGTAAGCCTCATGTTAGCGGTTAGCTTAAGAACTTTGCAGTAATCCCATAGGTATGATTGTTTCAAAGAAGCACCAACAATGTCTTGGCGTGATCCTTTCGGAATGACTGGAAGAACCTGCCTAAAATCACCGCCAAACACCATCGTCATGTTTCCAAAAGGCTGATCACACGCGTCATACCGGTTCCTATGAAGTATGTCTCTCAAAGACCGATCTAAAGCCTCAAAACAAAGCTTATTCGTCATAGGCGCTTCGTCCCAAATAATAAGCTTGCACTTTTTTAACATTGCTCCCAGATCGCTTTGAGCACTTATTGAGCAAGTGGAGGTCTCATCAACGTTTATTGGAATATGAAACCTGGAGTGAGCAGTTCGCCCTCCCGACATTAACAAAGATGCAATACCACTCGATGCAACGTTCAAAACTATATCACCTTTTCTTCGAATGCCGGCTGCAAGTGTTTTCCATAAAAACGTTTTACCGGTACCTCCGTAACCGTAAACAAAATAGATACCCCCTGTTCCACTATCAACGGATTTCACGATCGTGTCATATACACCCTTCTGTTCCGTTGTCAATAAGGCGTAAAAACGTTGATATTCAGATTCCATCTCGACCGGGTTATAATCAGTTTCATCATATATAAGTCGGTTTCCAAATTCATTGATGTATCTGTCATCAGGGTAAGGCATCTCTGGCCAACGCCTCAAACTACTTCCTCTCGATCGCATAAGTTCTTCAATGTAGTACAAAGCGATATTTTTTTTTCCTCATCGCTAAGTATCAAATCTGCATATAAAATAGGACATGTTAATATTTAATACAAACATTATAGACTTTTATAAGTCGGCAAGATGACACTATCTTACGTATTAATTAAAAGTACAATAATTTATTCATATTGTACAACCAATTAAAAGCATATATACCAAATTAGAAACAAACAATTAAAACACCTCTTACTAAAATATACAATAAAATTTTCACAATGTATAATTTAAACAAACTACAACATAATCCAAAATATAAAATAAGTAAACACACTACTATACTATGTATAAAGGAACCAATAAAAGCCATCCGAAAACGAACTAGAGATGACCAGTTGAAACCGATACAAACTGGTGAATCAAGTTTCATCGAGATCTATTTCTCCGGTTAATCGTCACAGGGTACCCGCCGCCGACCCTACTATACTATGTATAAAGGAAAAACTAAAAAGTGAAAAGTTGAAACTAGAAAAAAAAAATGTTGAAAACATATATTTCAAAGGGAAATTATTATTACATATCGAAAACCGGGTTAAGTTGGGACGCTTCAAACCCGGTGGTTGACCCGGTTTAATTTGACCCTTTTTTTACCCAACCGGTCGGGTTTACTCAGTTTAAATCGACCCGTTTTTCGAACGGAGCAGTTCAACCGGTTGAACCACCCGGGTCGAACCGGGTTTCAAAACATTATGTTTAATCCCCAAATCTTCAAACTTTTATTAGTTTTCGTTTATAACTCTTAAATTACTTTTGACACAAAACAATATGTCGCTATAAAATCCCGTTGCTATGCACGAATACTCTTCTAGTCTATATTATAAAAGAAAAACCCAAAAATGAAAAGTGAAAATGCTGAAAACTTAAACTAATAAAGAAAATGTTGAAACTAATTACTAATTAATTTACGGGTTTGCAGGTCGATCCGTTTAACCTATTTACCCTGTATAATAAAATATAAATAGTTTTTAATTTAAGTAAAAAATCTTAAACGGGTTGGCGGGTCGACCTTCTTAATTTATTCGTAACCCGAACCTGACCTGTTAAATAAACAGGTTAGTTGGGTCGGCCCAAAGCCGACCCGAAATCTATTTTAGACTCAACTTGAACATGCTAAATTGCGTGTCAGTTTCAGGTCAAGTTTCAGGTCAGGTAAAAAATTACCACCCCTATCCGCCACTGTAAAATCTCGTTGCTATGCACGAATACTTGTCAACTATCTAACTAAACAACATAACTATGAGTTCTCAACATTTTTCATTTTCATGTTACCATAATTAATATTTGAATTAATATTTGAATATCAAGTTACAGCGTAAGCATGGCTTTAGCCTTACACCGTAAGTTTAACAGCTGCTACGTTTTATTGTGTCGAAACTTCTTGCCACCTTCTCTACGCTCCATGTACTCTTCAGCAAGTTCGCCAATCATGTCCTCATCACATATACACTTGAATTATTACATATCTCTTTTTATAGTTAACTCAACATGGTTTCTATAACATACGAGATTTGAACAATGCCAACAACAACAACAACAACAAAATAAAGTTTAAAAGGTATATTTATAGATAATTTTTTTTAACATGATACAAATCTACTTTTAAAATGATCCGGAGAAAAAAATATAAAATGAAATATAATGTTTGGTGATTAGTAAGTGTAAATTTTAGATCGTATTCATTTAGTGAATTGACATTATCTTTAATTCACTTACGACTATATGTCACTGTCAACTAGCTTGACCTCACACATCCATAATACTACCAGCTACTGCATTTGTATTGCCTCAACATCACAAGGGTAATCTACATTTTTTATATAAGTTAGTTTAGTAGCGCTTATTTTTATTCAAAGCTAAAACTGTGAACATTCATAAAATTATTATATCAAGAAACCTAAAACTCAAAAGTATTTCTTACCGAAATTTTAATTACAGGTATGTGCCGCCGCAACTTGCAGTTAAAGCTAGTATATCACAAAGGACAATAATATTTCCCGTGTATATCATATTTTAAACAAACATTCCATATTTTAAAATAGATACATTAACGCGTTTAAACCTTAGCAAATTACAAAAACCGACTTAAAGAAGTCTATATATTGATAAAAACGACGATATCACAAACCATCTAGCTATTCGTTCGTCATTCTTTCCTTTTTACAATCATCCAAATTCATACTTGAATCGAACTTAATGGATACTGTAATGCTTGATGGCTACATACGTACTCTTGATAGATACGACGCAATATGTATGCAATACCAATCCCGTCCTGATAAAAACGTTCCAACTTGGGTCCGTCGATGTATCCAAGATATAAAGAGCGCTATCGTGATGATGAGGAGAGCTAATTCACAACAAATCCCTGCATATGGTGGCAGCACAACGCGAGATCCCAAAAACACCTCTGGTACGATACTTGATTGCTGATGAAAAGCGGAACCGGATTCATTTGATGGTACCCTTTTCATTCTTTTGCACATTTCTTACTCTTTGGTTATATAAGGGGTGTCTGGATGTGTCGTAAAGTTTCAGAGAGACACCACGATGAAGCAAAAGCAAGCCAAGATGTGTCGTATATGTAGGATTTACAAATTTTGGCACACCCACACTAAAACATTAAGCTCGGCCTTTGTAGTCCAATATTTGATTTTGGGTATACTTAGAGAAAATTGACTGTAGAAGAAGCAAGAAAACTAAGCAAGTTACATACGTGCCAATTTTTCTTGTTGTAAATTAGTATCTTTTAGTGCGAGTATTGTAGCGTCGATGCTCTTGTCACTACTAGAGATTTTTGAATAGAGCCCTCTTAATAGAGCCCGGTTTTGGTGAAAAACGGGCTCTAAAAAGATCTTGCGTTTAGAAAAAAGGTATAGAGTCATGTTTTCTTTCAGAAAACCGGGCTTTATGTTAGAAAAAGATAGAGCCATGTTTTATTCGAAAAAACCGGGCTCTATTACTGATATAGAGCCATGTTCCCTATTATAAAACCGGGCTTTATGTATTAAATCATTAGAGCCATGTTCTTTTCTGCAAAAGCGGGCTATATTCCTCTACCCACCTTAAAGTCTTAAACATTTCCAATAGTCCCGCTCAAAACTTTCCCCAAAAATCAAATTAGCATTTTTCATTTTCCCTCACTCCCACCATTTGTTTTCTACCTCACATAGCCACCCTTATCCTCTTTATCACATCTCACATATCTCTCCTTTTTTGTCATTAAAATCGCTTATTATGCCATTTAGAACATGGGTAACTGATTTGGGAGTTTACTAATTTGTTAAATTTTGGGGTAATAATCTGTGGCAAACATGTCACTCTATCAATTGCTAATGGCTTTCAAGTTATGTTCTTTGCAGGCATATTACAAGGGTTTAACATGGACAAAGCATAAGTGGTTTATAGTTCCAAGATTATCACTTCTGCTGAAGCCTCTCTTGTTCCTGCTGAAGTTCATTTTATTGTTTCTGCTGAAGTTCATTATTATAGCCGTTAGAGGGGTCTTAGTGTAACTTAATCCCCTATTTAATTAGTCCTTTATTCTAGGGTTACACACACTTGAGTGTGCAGTCTTTTGTATCACTCTCTTCTCTTCTCTTAGATCATTTAACTGATCTTGTCTTGTCTTTACATTCATATGATTATTGTCTCATTGACATTAATCTAATCTTGTAACATTTGGATACTATTAATCTAAGCTGACTATTGCAGCTTAGATCTGAATAAAGGTTCTGTTGTTTATCTACTATTGCCTATACTTTCGTACATGGTATCAGAGCATCAGGCTCATTGATTCTCTTTAGCAACAAAGGTGTGGTTTGGGGTTACTGCTGTTGGCGTAATCACTGGTTATCTTCTGTTTCATATTTGCCCTAGACTAAGTGAATCTAGGGTGAGTGTGATTTGTTCTTCCGCTGCATATTTCTCTGTAAGTCTAAGTCTTACCTCTTCTTTAAACATACAGTACTTAAGTCTTGTGGGTGCAAACGGGTAGACTAACATCTTGATCTTCCACCTTTGAGTGGTACGAATACCTGCTCTGGTTTATCCTAATCCACAGGCTTAGTGCTTGTTGTTTTTTTTATTATAAAGTCTTATCTTCTTGACTATTTATTCTTATTATCTCTGTCTGTTGTTGTCTGATTATTCTTTGTCTATCTTCTTATATCTGTCTATCTTATTGTTTGTATTATGGCTGTTGGTGATGATAATATTAGTCGTTCTTCCACTGAGAAAAGTCTTGTCTTTGGAGATGCTTTGTATTTGCATCCTAACAATACAAATGGCAATCCCATTATTACTATTAAACTCACTGGAACTGAAAATTACAAAATATGGAATATGGCCATGACTTTTGCTTTAAGGAACCATAATAAGTTAGGGTTTATTGATGGTACTTGCATAAGAGATGATTCGAACCCTAGTCTTGCTAATCAATGGGATACCTGTAACTCTGTTGTGGTTACTTGGATTCTTAATTCTCTTAGTCCTGAACTGTTTGCTGGTGCTATATATGCTAAAACTGCTTATGAAATGTGGAATGATCTTAAAGACACCTATGACAAAGTTGATGGTTCAGCTATTTCTAATCTGCATAAGAATATAAACTCTCTTAGTCAAAGTGGGTCCTCTCTAGCTGATTACTATAACAATCTTAATTCTTTATGGAAACAATTTGATTGTATGATTAGCTTGCCTCCCTGCACTTGTGAGGCTGCAAAACATTTTGAAAAACACAATCAACTGATCAAGTTAATGCAATTTCTTATGGGTCTTGATGACTCCTATGTTCCCATCAGAAGCAATATTTTAACCAGAGACCCTTTGCCTAATGTCAAAACTGCTTTCTCTGTTGTGTCTGGAGAAGAATCTCACAGGAATGTTTCATCTGGGAATAGCTCTACTAAACCCAATGCTACAGCTTTTAATGCAAAAACCTCTGATGGAGGAAAATTTTTTGATAACAAAAGAGGTTTTAACAACAAAGTTTCTGGTTTTAACACTGGTAACAACTCTAATAGCAGAGGACCAAATATGAACCTCAAATGTACTAATTGCAAAAAGCCTGGTCATACTGTTGATAGGTGTTATGAAATTGTTGGATATCCTGCTGGATATGTTAAGAGAAATTTTAATGGCAAACCTTTCAGCAGTAACAATGTTTCTGCTGAAACTAATCATGTCACTGTTAATAGTACTAGCAATTCTCCTGTCTCTTTATCTAATGAACAGCTCTCAAGACTTATGAGTCTTCTCAATGACAACAATGTGTCATCTGCTAATGCCAACTTGGCAGGTAAAATTTTTTCAGGAACCTTCTTTAATGGCAGTGTCAAGTTTAATGTGAACTTCAACAAGTTTTTTTAACAACAACACTAAATCCTTAACTGGAAACATCAGTCTTGGTTGGATTGTTGATTCTGGTGCAAATCAGCACATGACTGTGTCTGAAAATTTTTTAATCAATGTTGTTAACATTTCAAATCTTGGCCTAACTGTTGGACATCCCAATGGTACTCAGGCCCTAATTACTAAAATTGGTGATTTAAAGGTCAATAATGACCTAACACTTTTTGATGTTCTTTTTGTTCCTGAATACAATGTCAGTTTATTATTTGTTCATAAGATTGCTAGAGACAACAAGATGTTTGTTGGATTTAATGAATCTAATTGCTATATACAGGATTTACATCAAAAAAGGATTGTGGGGATTGGTAAACAATACAATAGGTTATATATTTTTGATATAGACTCTACATGTAAGATTACCTCTAATAATTGCATATCTGTTTGTCATGTCTCTAGAAATCTCTGGCATCAAAGACTTGGTCATCCCTCTGACCAAATCCTACACATACTTAGACCCACTCTTAAATTTGATAGTTCATCTGAAACTGATCATCTCTGTGATACTTGTAATAAAGCCAAACAAACCAGAGAACCATTTCCTCTAAGTGAACATAAATCCACTAAAATTGGTCAACTTGTTCACCTTGATGTTTAGGGACCATATAAAATTACTAGCAGAGATGGTTATAAATATTTTTTAACTATAGTTGATGACTATTCTAGGGCAGTGTGGGTTTATATGCTTAAGGGGAAGGATGATGTTTATGTTTCCATTGTTAACTTTACTCATATGCTATCAAATCAATTTGAACACAATGTCAAAGTTTTTAGAAGTGATAATGGGACAGAATTTGTCAATAATAAACTTCAACAATTCTGTCATGAAAAAGGAATTCTACATCAAACTTCTTGTGTTTATACACCTCAACAAAATGGCATTGCAGAAAGGAAACATAGGCATCTCCTTAATGTTGCTAGATCCCTTATGTTTCAGGGGGAATTACCTCTAAATCTTTGGCCTGAATGTGTTCTAACTGCTGCATATGTCATAAACAGGTTGCCCTCTTTAGTTCTGTCTGGCAAGTCCCCCTTCTTCTTTGTGTATGGGCATGACCCTTCACTCTCTCTCCTTAGAGTCTTTGGCTGCTTATGCTATGCTACCATTCTCAACGTTTCTGACAAATTTGGTAGTAGATCTGAAAAAAGTGTTCTTATTGGTTACCCAAATGAGAAAAAAGGCTATAAACTCTTGAGCCTAGAAACAAAAAATATTTTTTATTCCAGAGATGTCATATTTTATGAAACCGTGTTCACATTCAAAATGAAAAATTTTGTGTCAAAACCTTTTGTTGAAACTTATGTGCCTAAAGATTTAAACCACAAAAATTTCTTTGACTCACAAACAAGTCCCAATGATGAAGGGAGAGTGACATCCTATGATGATAGCACAGTGGTAAGTCATCCCACCAGGATTGATGAACCAGTTGCAACATCTATAGATGATAATACACACCCTGAGGGCAACATATCACATGAATCACATCCTGCTGATGCATCTTCTGATTCTGCTGATACATCTTCGGATTCTGCTGAACAAGAAAGAGGCTTGCCAGCCACTACTGCTAGGAGGTCAACTAGAGTTTCTAAGTTGCCCAGTAATCTAAATGACTTTATTGTTGAAGGAAAAGTCAAATATGGTGTAGAAAAAGTTGTTAATTACTCAAATCTTAACAAAGACAATTACTGCTTTGCTTCTAGTCTTAATAAAAGTATTGAACCTACTTGTTATGAAGAAGCCATCCTTGATAGTAATTGGGTAGATGCTATGAATTCTGAAATTGAAGCCTTAAATGAAAACCATGCTTGGGATATAACTGATCTACCTCCTAATAGAACTCCTATTGGCTACAAATGGATTTTTAAAATCAAATATAAAGCTAATGGTGAAGTTGATAGATACAAGGCTAGATTAGTTGTTAACGGTTACAACCAAAGGGAAGGAATAGACTATGATGAAACTTTTTTCCCCTGTTGTAAAAATGTCTATTGTTAGATGTCTTATTGCCTTAGCTGTAAAAAACAAATGGCCTCTTTTTCAACTTGATGTTAACAATGCTTTCTTGTATGGAGACCTTGACGAGGATATCTATATGACCATTCCCAAAGGGTTCTGTAATGAGAACAATAAAAATAAAGTTTGTAAACTTGTTAAGTCTCTATATGGTCTAAAACAAGCTCCCAGAAAATGGAATGAAAAACTTGTCAGTGTTTTAAAGGAAAACAACTTTGTCCAATCTGTTAATGATCATTCTTTGTTCACCAAAACAGAGAATGACAAGTTCATTGCTCTTCTTGTTTATGTGGATGATATAGTTCTTACTGGAAACTGTGTTGATGAGATAAACCTATTCAAAGAGTTTCTAAAATCAAAATTCCATATCAAAGACTTGGGAAATCTAAAATATTTTCTTGGCATTGAGGTTTTAAAAACTGGGAATGACATCTGTCTCTCCCAAAGAAAATACTGTCTTGAACTCCTCAAAGAATTTGGTCTTCTTGGGTGCAAACCTGTGTCCACCCCTATGGAACCCAACTCTGTGCTTCCATACATTCCCACTAATGATGACCCCTTACTTGTCAACATCACTGGTTATCAGAAGCTTCTTGGGAAACTTATCTACCTCACTCATACAAGACCTGACATTTCATACTCAGTTCATTGTCTGGCACAATATATGCATTCTCCCTTGAAATCTCATCTGGAATGTGCCCTCAATATTCTGAGGTATCTAAAAGGAGCTCCAGGAAAAGGTCTAAGGTACAATTTCAGCAACTCTGAAAATCATCTTGAAGGATATAGTGATGCTGATTGGGCCAAATGTAAGAAAACCAGAAAATCTGTTACATGTTATTGTGTTTTCTTTAATGATTGTTTAATCTCATGGAAAAGTAAAAAACAAAACACTCTTTCAAAATCTTCCACAGAAGCAGAGTATAGATCTATGTCTACTGCTGCTTGTGAAATCATTTGGATTCAGAAAATCCTAAAAGATCTAAAAGTTGATATCAACCTTCCTGTTAATCTTTTTTGTGATAACAAATCTGCTTTACAACTTGCTGTCAATCCTGTTTTCCATGAAAGATCAAAACATTTTGAAATTGATGTTCACTTCATCAGGGAAAAAATTGCTAGAGGTGTTATAAATGCTAAAAAGATCGGATCTTCAAACCAAACTGCTGACATTCTTACAAAGAACCTCCCTGTCTATCAGCATAAATTTTTGTGTGAAAAATTGATATTGTTTGATATGTTTGCCCATCAGATTAAGGGGGAATGTTAAATTTTGGGGTAATAATCTGTGGCAAACATGTCACTCTATCAATTGCTAATGGCTTTCAAGTTATGTTCTTTGCAGGCATATTACAGGGGTTTAACATGGACAAAGCATAAGTGGTTTATAGTTCCAAGATTATCATTTCTGCTGAAGCCTCTCTTGTTCCTGCTGAAGTTCATTTTATTGTTTCTGCTGAAGTTCATTATTATAGCCGTTAGAGGGGTCTTAGTGTAACTTAATCCCCTATTTAATTAGTCCTTTATTCTAGGGTTACACACACTTGAGTGTGCAGTCTTTTGTATCACTCTCTTCTCTTCTCTTAGATCATTTAACTGATCTTGTCTTGTCTTTACATTCATATGATTATTGTCTCATTGACATTAATCTAATCTTGTAACATTTGGATACTATTAATCTAAGCTGACTATTGCAGCTTAGATCTGAATAAAGGTTCTGTTGTTTATCTACTGTTGCCTATACTTTCGTACATAATTACTACATTTTGTGTTTCTTGATAAGGCTTAATATTTTACGATTGCAGGTTTAGATACGTTCCTTTAAATTTTGGGGCATCCATGGACCTGGTCAGTTCCACTTTTCTATTACTGTATATAAAACATGGACTTGCCTTAAATAAATTGTTGAATGTTATTTGAAATGCTTGCTTTGGACCCACTGAAGCTTGCAGATTTAATGGTGTTATATGTTATACTAATTACTTGTATTCGAGGTTGATTTGGATTGCTTATCGATCATTATAATATACATGGTTGTTTATCTTGATTAATTGGTACTTTAACCTCAACTCTGACCAGTATTTTGTATACATTAGCGTACATGGTTTTAATGTTGATAAATCATGCCTAATTTGTCTGTATTTTTGGGAACAGATTGTTGGTTTTATGGACTATAAATTAATAGACGTGTGTTAGGATCGAACTTGAGACCACGGGATTGCACGCTTTACGTATGAGAATTAAAGTTAATAATTAAATGTAATAGTTATATTTATTTATTAATTAAACGAAATAACTAACGAACGTTAAGTAATTAATGTAATGGATTAACGGGAGTTAAATGTATTTGGAAAAGGACTATGTTGTAAATATTGGGAAGGTTCCGGAATCCTTGTGGGATGGTTAGAACCGATCGGCCACAAGAAAAGGAAACCCAATCCCTCTACAACTCAAACTTGTTCACCAAGTTAGTTTGGGTATAAATACAAAACCAAGGGTGTTTGTAATTTATCTCTTGTACTCATTATGCTAAAACCTAAATAGTTTTGTATGTGTTTTTTGCATAATCCGATCGTACAACCCTTATGGGTGTCGATCCACATCTTTTCCAAAACAAAGTTATTTTGTTTAATTAAAACTAGCATTACTTTAATTTGTTATAGTACGTGTGTACAAGAACGTGGTACAATCACACTATTGATTGTATCTTGGATTGAATTACAAAACGGTAAGGGGTAATTCTTATAATCCTATAAACCCTAATTAGGGTTCATCCAATTGCTAGTTTTGTGGATTTGATTCTTGTTCGGCTAGAATCAAGAAAGGTACGCATACTTTATTCTTTAGTTAATTAATTATTCATTATATGTTCTTATACGCTTCCGCACTTACTTTGATGTTTATTGTTTATATTTATGATTTGTCATGTTATATAATTCTAATAGTGGCATCACGAGTCATTGGTTTTAATGAGTAATTAATTACTAAACACGTAAAAAACGGATATTGTATTGTGTTTGATATGATTTATTCTA
Organism: Chrysanthemum seticuspe; assembly: GCA_019973895.1. Taxonomy (NCBI): domain Eukaryota; kingdom Viridiplantae; phylum Streptophyta; class Magnoliopsida; order Asterales; family Asteraceae; genus Chrysanthemum; species Chrysanthemum seticuspe. The sequence continues at coordinate 345,448,537 of BPTQ01000005.1, read as the reverse complement.
GGGTTTTGGTTATGATTATATAAACCCTAATATTAGGGTTAAGGATTTTGCCCTAATTTGGTTTTAAAAATCTATTATGGATCGAAAAATTTTTTTTGGGTGGAAACCCTTAAAATTTTTTTTAGTCGATTTCCTAAATTTTTTTTTTAGGGTTTATATTAATTGTTATGTTATCAATATCGAAACCTAGATTTAATATATTTGTTACGTGATAAATTCATGAATAAAGTGTTATGTGACATGGAATTGTATGCGATCTTGTGACTTAATTGAATAATTGTTATGTTATATCCATGATGATACATGCATGTTTGTCATGGATAGTTGCTTGTATTATTATTTAATTGTTAAGATTGGATTAATTATTAAGTTTTATACACATGTATATTTATGATAAATCTTGAATTTGGGATGACTCCAATTATATACATTAATGAATCAATTATGTGCAATTTGGTATATCATTAATTATGGGTTTACGCAATCGATTCGTCGATGTATGTGGCTCACTTTCAATTGAGAGAGTGAAAGCCCTAATTAATATATACGTTAATTTAACCTAGACATTGATTATTAATAGGGTTTTATCGAATAAGTTGCATGTGGCTACTTGTTTACACGTATAAATTGTTTATTATGTGCGCATTGTTTTTAGTTGTTTATATTTTTTATTGGTATTACTTTTTTGTTTATTATGTGCGACAGTTTTAAGCAAAGGGTAATTTTGAATAGAAAAATAATACGGACTAAACAATGGTGAAATTTGATTTGTTTTGGAAGAGTTAAGTTTTCAATAGTTTAATTGATTGGTGACTTTGGTACAATGACTGAACGGCTCACCCATTAGAATGAACTATAAAGGGGTTATTTAAGAAGTGCGCACAGTCACACTGAAAGGATGTCTAAGGTTATGCTTTTGCGCTTACCTGGTCCTCTGCCCTCTGTAAGTTCGAATGGAGCTACTTAGTAAGCCATAAAAGTACAAGCTCATCTTAAGGGCGAATTAGTTTTAATTCCATGCGCCACTTCGGTGGTAATTATCCGAAACACTAAGTGTTTACACTTATGCAAAAGTACGGTATAATGGATGATAATTAACACTAAATTCCTTGATTGGTGAACCCAATACCTCAATCAAAACTTTGATAATTTGATCTTTATGAATTGGTAATAAAAAGTTTTTTATTAAAATTATGCTACAAGATGAATGCATGACATCTTTGTACATATTTGATTTGACCACATAAAATCAAAACTAGTACCCTTTTAAATTAAGTTATATGCCATCTAATTAAAAGGAACACTTGAAGTTGCAATTTAAGTCATGAGAGTACTTGGCTAGATTGTGATGGAGAGGTAAATCTCTATGTAAAGTGAGACTTTACATGGACATATTTGCAGTTCTTTAAGTTAGACACTTAAGTTGAGTAGGAAGTGAGACTTGGACTCAATGGCATAAGATGGGATGAAACATGTTTATATTTGCAATAGCATTGGAAAATATAAATCCCATAATGATCTAGGAATTGGAAATTGTTTGCCAATTATTGTTCGACAGATTACCCTATTATGTGCTTTCGTTACTAGCAGATCAACTGATGTAATGGAACTACGATAATTTGGATCCTAGTTTTCGAGAAAATTCTATGGTTATATGAATATTACCTTGGGTATTTTATTTTCTTGAAAAGTTTAATTATCGAAAATACTAAAATTGAATTTTGCTAATTCTTTAAATGTATTAATGCAACATTAAATCGTAAACGTAGGTTATTCTTGTATTGGTAAATTGATCTACACCTGTAAGGGTTTTTTGGTAGAGTCAACTTTGCTAAGAGAATAAACCTAGTCCTCTTTTCACGCGAAAGAGTGAGATTCAACCCTATTCCTTTTCATGAATGAAGAAAGGTATGATAGGACAATTAGAATTGTCTAAATTCTAAATACATAACTCGTAAGCAAATTTTAATAGTTAAAAAAATTGCATATTTCTGAGTTATTAAATTAGAAGCTAGACTAATTACTGTATAATTGGTAAAAGACAAACTAGCATATTTTATCTAGTTGTTGTGCTTTGACCATTTAAAAGTACTACTTACAATCGTTGGAATAGTAGAACTATTAAGAAAGAAATTGCATGCCCAATTTTTCTAGTTAATAGCATTGATGAATAGTTCATCATCTACATAGTAGAATACACTCTTTTAGTACATAAGTAATTTTTATGTATGGACTTTATCAAAGGTGTAGGGAAGTAAATAGAACGATATTTTCTTTCACTGGTTAATGCAATACTTACAATGTTGTCAAATCCAGTGGGAGTATTTTGTTCTTATTACTGAATAAGGAATTAATGTAATGATCTCTTATTCAGTGGGAGTTACAAGCTTTGTCATCTTAGTAGTAACTCAGATTATCTCTAGAATGTCTTAAGATAATTACTTTCCACTTGTAGAAACTTATGTTTTCAAGGATAGTCATGTACGTTTCCTTATTAGACAATGAAGTGGTTCTACATCTACTAGTTATGATAATATCAATGACACAATCATATTAGTCACATAAACAAACATATGTCGTGTTGTTTATCTGCTACATGATGTTGTTCCATGCACAAGTGGGAGAAATCTATATTGTGTGCAAGGTACAACATATAAGTATATGATTTAAAGGATTCTCTTGACTGCAAGGTAAGAGACTAACGTTCTAATATAACTTGAACATATCTAATTCAAGAAACACTTGGTGTTACAATTTACGTCATGTGAGAACTTGGCGAGATTGCAACAACAAAATAAATCTCTATGTGAAGTCAGACCTTGCATGAACATATTTGCAGTTTCTAAATTAGACAAGTATTTAGAACTTGTGTCAAAATGATATATAAGAATACTTCAAATTAGATATTTATGTATTATTAAGATGACATAAATGAAGTAATCTAATACTACTTTAATTTGTATATTTATGAATTTTGGAATGACATAAATAAATGAATAAATAATGTAGTCCTACATTATTGTGAAGTAAATAAATTAACTTGAAATTACTATTGAAACCAAGAGTTGTGTTCATAATTACTTTAGTTAAACATGTTTATGGTTCATTGTAAAGACATAAACATAAAGTCTTTTAAGACTTATAATAAAGTAAGACGTTAACTTGTTATGTTTTTTAATTAAGACATATACAAGAAGTCATTGAGTTGATCAATGATTTATAACGTATAATGGGATTATAACAGTTTATGTTTCTTGTTGAAACGTGGATATGAAGTGACTTGGTCAAAAGGTACTTGTGTTATAAAGCATGTAATTGGCTTGGAAAGTCTATTATACCATTAAGTTGACTTAGTTGGTAAATAGGTAAGCCAAAAGAAATATGTTTATCTTATATATTGTTAGATTGTCTTACAATATTAATTCTAATGAATATCACAAGTTGATGGTATATTCAGTTAGGAGAATCAAATTCTATTTGATTTGTTTGATTCAAGATAATCATAACTTCTTTCTTAAAAAGTAACAAGGTTAGAAAATTGAGTATGGATTGAATATACTCAATATGACTCCAATCTAGAAGATTGTTAAAACACCATTTCATTATGGAATGTGATGAATCACATTAAGTTTTAAAGTTGAATATTCTGAATTTGTTAAACTACTTTTGAATATGTTATTAACAAACTTAAGTCAGGAATTATCAATGGGTATTTGTAATGTCCCAAAAAGAGAACAATGTAGTTTTGCTCTAATTGCTAAGTATATATAGATAGTCTATATATTACAAAAGGCAAGTGGGAGTTTTTTTTTATCTTCAAAGATAAAATTACAAGATACATAAATCTTCTTAAACACACTAGTAAATATCTTGATGAGGTTAGACATGTAAATGATAGATCTCATGATGATGGAATTTTCATTCATAGATCTGTAAAGATATCTCGGATATTTGACTTATATGCTGAGAAATATGAGTTACAGGATTATAGTAAACCTGATAATCATTATGATGGATTACCAAATATTGAATTGGGAAAATTACTCATACTATGAATGTTAAAGATGCTGTCCATAAAGATAATCAATTTTTAAAATTTGGTTTATCTTAATAGTTAGACTAGAGAATGGAAATGAGTTTCTTCAAAGAGATGAAAAACCCTAGTGGTTTGAATTTCTATGTAGAAATCATATGGACAATATTGTACACATATTTAATGCATGTTTTATGACAAGATTATTAATCATACTTAAGCAATTAATTATGATTGAATATTCTTTTCAAGACACATTAAATATATAAAGATGATAATTGTCATACTAAATTTCATTAATATGAAATATGACAATGGAATATCAAAACTCTTTCTTGAGAAATTACTTGAGCGAGGACGGTAAGTAATTGAAAGGTTTTTTTGAATTCATATAATCTTTGGTAGTGTACGAAGTGCAATAATTCATGAATGGATAAATGCATGCATCTATGAAATTATTCTTATGTTTAATTATTAAATCCCATTTTCGATTTATAATTAAAGTAAGATAAATTTTAAGTATTCCTGAAAGCTAGTGGGAGTATTATGTTAAGTTTCTTAAATCTTATATGTTGTATAACATATAGGAAGTAACATTCCTTGTAAGCTAAATGTTAAGTCTTAGATTGGAATGAAACTTCACTTATAAGATTTAAGAATTAAAACATACAACATTGGAATATATGTTTATTGTTAATAAACATGTGCAGTAAAATAAATGATTCTAATAAAACATGATATATGGATAAATATCTTTTGACAAGATAGAATATGAATGAATTCTAAGTTTGACATGTAGATTCATCATGTACATCATGTAGTGTATTCAAATTGTTGTATCATTCTTGAATGATAGATAATTTGACAACATTGATATCCCTTACAATGAAGGATATACAATATGTTGTATATTCTAAATTCTTTGAATTGTATTATGAGGGTGATCGAAAGTCCTTATGAATTTTAAATAGAATGAAATTAATATTTAGCTTTTACCCTAAATTATTAATTTGTATTCTTATTAAAGTATCTACGTACGTAAATAGGTAAGTACTTAATAACGTGAAGCATGTGATGGTTTCTAATATACTTAAGTTTTTTTGGAAAGTTAATGAATGGCAGGAGCGAGTTCATTAAAGAGTTCTTTCTCAAAACTATAAGGTAACAGTATAAAGTATAATT
>BPTQ01000005.1:345393276-345443282 GCA_019973895.1 Chrysanthemum seticuspe | reverse complement strand
TCATTACTTGAGGCATAATTCATCAAAATGGAATTTTCATGCATTGATCTATTTGGTATTTGGATAAGGGATGTTAAACAATTGTTATAAAAAATCAAGTACTTGGTATGTTTGATTTTATAATATATTGTATCCTATATTTGCATGTTTAATCCGTGAATAAATTTATTTATTCTAAATCGTCCATTGTCGATTAATGATATGGGAGTATCATTAAACTAAGACAAATCTGAGAGATGTGGTAGAATATACTTGAAAGTATATTGATGAGAATGCATACCATTTTCAGATGATATTCAATGAATTGAATATAGGACTTATCCCAACTACATAATTACTTTATGGATATTGTTGTTAAGTAAATTATGAATAGTTATCCTCAGACTTGAGATACCAGATAAGTGTCATGAATGTAGTGCACTTCTGTGGAACAACTTAACGCTATACGTAACTGGTAGTCATAAGGGTTGTTTCCTGAAGTGTTGCAAAGTTCATGGGTTATTCTCGTAGTCAAGATAGAATTTGTTCCTTCAAATTTATTTTGGAGTTTAATACTGCTGGGCCCCTCGTAGGGTTGACAAGATGTTTGCATGGCCATGCCCAAAGTTCTCCCCTGATTATGTTCAGAAGATTTGGTAATCTTGCTCAATCACTTACAACGAGAAACAGAATGGTTGAATAAAGAATGACTTAATTCCATATCTTTATTTAACATGGTATTAGAAACAAAAGGATAATAATAATGAGAAATCATTAAAAGGTTTTCTAGGAGCCTTGCTCGAGTTGTACTAGAGGCATCGAAGTGTTGCTAGACGCTAACCGATGTGATCACTCTATTAAGATATGTCCAAGTGGGAGCTGTTGGTTTTATGGACTATAAATTAATAGACGTGTGTTAGGATCGAACTTGAGACCACGGGATTGCACGCTTTACGTATGAGAATTAAAGTTAATAATTAAATGTAATAGTTATATTTATTTATTAATTAAACGAAATAACTAACGAACGTTAAGTAATTAATGTAATGGATTAACGGGAGTTAAATGTATTTGGAAAAGGACTATGTTGTAAATATTGGGAAGGTTCCGGAATCCTTGTGGGATGGTTAGAACCGATCGGCCACAAGAAAAGGAAACCCAATCCCTCTACAACTCAAACTTGTTCACCAAGTTAGTTTGGGTATAAATACAAAACCAAGGGTGTTTGTAATTTATCTCTTGTACTCATTATGCTAAAACCTAAATAGTTTTGTATGTGTTTTTTGCATAATCCGATCGTACAACCCTTATGGGTGTCGATCCACATCTTTTCCAAAACAAAGTTATTTTGTTTAATTAAAACTAGCATTACTTTAATTTGTTATAGTACGTGTGTACAAGAACGTGGTACAATCACACTATTGATTGTATCTTGGATTGAATTACAAAACGGTAAGGGGTAATTCTTATAATCCTATAAACCCTAATTAGGGTTCATCCAATTGCTAGTTTTGTGGATTTGATTCTTGTTCGGCTAGAATCAAGAAAGGTACGCATACTTTATTCTTTAGTTAATTAATTATTCATTATATGTTCCTATACGCTTCCGCACTTACTTTGATGTTTATTGTTTATATTTATGATTTGTCATGTTATATAATTCCAATACATATTATGTAATGACAAAAGACAGAAATGGCCGGGGGTTCGAGTGAGGATTCGGGGATGGAAGATCGTTAGATGGAATGTCAAATGGGCGGTCTAGTGAGGTGTTGGCGGAATGGCGGTCGTTTGAGCAGGTGAAGAATGGGATTGCTTAAACGTCGCCGCCGTATCAGGATACTGACTATGATGATGATTGTGGTATGCAGTGGCGGAGCTAGCCTGATTATCTTAGAAGGGCCAAAGTGTAAATCATGAAACTTAGGAGGGCCAATTCATCATTTTTCTATAAAATTTAAGGTTTATAATGTAAATTGTTTATTAGTATCATGGTATTTTATGTAAAGATGAAAAATATTAGGGGGGCCATAGCCCTCTCTAGTCATAATGAAGCTCCGCCCTTGGTGGTATGCTTATGTTTTTTTAGTCTTTCGTTTAGATAAGGTTGTGTATGTGTAAAGTAGAAATGTTGATGCTAATGTTAGGTGTTTTAACTTTTACGAGTTGTGTCAATTGCTGGAACTTCTGAAATTTAGATATGTATATGTTCACTATAGGTAACTCATTTGATTAATTTGAATGTTACCGATGAAATGAATGTCTGTTTGTGACGAGTTATGTAACTGACTTAAAGCAAGGTACCAATGAAGTTAATGTACTGTTTGTAATGGAAGTGTTCCTAGAGTTTATACATTTATAACTTATAGTAGCGATAAACATATATTTTTCATTTTGAAAGCGCATATTTAGAAGTCCACTTACTCGCCCGTTCTCTGTCTTAAGGTTTTTCTATAAAAGTATATTTAATGAAATTCAGTTATGCTCATGGTTGTTATAGCCTTATCAGTGTTCAGTAACCTATCAAGTGTTACTTCACTTATGTTCCTTTTTAGGCATATGTTGTGTAACTGAGATGAAGCATGATATTGATAGAAAGATCAACATGTAACATACAATAGCTAATATTATATTTGGATGGTGGTGTCTAGGCAATTGATGTGTGTATGGTTTTCATACCGATTTTACCGACTCGCAGGACTGAAACCTCATCAGCTATATGAAAAATAAACATGGAAAATACATAAATTTTCACATACTAAAAAGAGAGAACTTTATAGTTATGCGTTTGAGGTTGGCGACTACAAATGGTATGTTATCTCTATTATTACTTGTATTGCACTCATAATAATTGCAAATTGTAGGCATTAGAATACACGTAACTAGCTGCACATTCCATTTTTAGTTAATGTTTTTGCTATGGCTTGTAGGTACATTTTGATTTATCCTCAAAGATTAGATTGCAGTGCTTGTTGTCTATTAGTATGTTGGTTAATTGTAACTTGTGGTCATATAGGTACTTGTAGAGTTGGCTGAGCTTCAAGATGGAGAAGTAGGAGATGGCACAACTTCTGTAGTCATTATATATAGCAGCCGAGTTACTCAAGGTATTACTTTCAAGTGCACACATATTTGTTTTGTTCCGTGTCTGATTCTTGAGACATATCTTTCACATACGAATGTGACATCTATAGGAGAATGCTTTTTAATTTATTGTTTTGATAACTCTGAACAGAGCAAACGAGGTTGTCTAAAATAGGATTCACCCGACATCTGTAATAAGTGGATGCAGAGTGAGAAGGTAATTTATGTTTGTTTTAGTTTCTGTAGGTGGTTGATGTGGTGTTTTGCCAGTTACTTTTGTAGTTTAGAGCATGTACTAGGATGGGCAAAGTCAAGACTTGTTATATATTCATATTCTCAACTATAACGACAGATTTGGGACGCCATCAACTTCATCAAACCCATCTCTTTTGGCCAGGTTACTCGAAGGCAATGCTTAATAATAAGACTTCACGATAACGTAATGGTGTTATAATAATCACTTTCATTTTCGTTCAAGTAGTCAATTAAGTTACCTTGTAGCTTTTTCAAATATGTTGTTTGCAAAGTAGTCGCAAGATAAATCCCAATGTATCAACAGAAAGTCAGTTGTAATATTATTCAATGCCTTTTATCTGAATCAATACAGTGTTCTTGCCTAAAGGAATCTGATTTCATGTCTGGAAATATATATATATATATATATTTTTTCAGATAAAGCCATGTTCTTTGACAGAAAACCGGGCTCTATAAGCATTTCGAATAGAGTCCCCTCCCTTTGTGCCCGTATGAAAAACCGGGCTCTATGACCATTTTCAACCGGGCTCTATGCCCTTTTTTGTAGTAGTGTGTTCTACATATTTAACCACAATTTTCTTAAATGAAATTTACCCAACCAATATGATACAAGTTTAAATCTTTAGCTCACTCTATAACTTAACTAATCTTTACTAAGCAAATTTACTATTCTTAAAACTTAAAAACTCTTAAATAATAGTAAAATAATTTGCATAATCTACTGTATATTAGAAATGGTAACATCCTCCATGATTATATCAATATTTTATTATTGTTTAACCTTTAAACTATGTTCTCTCAATGATTACAAATTGAACTCGTAAGGGTTGCATCAAGAGTCACATCAGAACCACGAGTTCACAAATATGATTATTAGTTATTATACACCGTTGTTTTATGCAAGTATTTATCTAGTCTACTTTAATACGTCTGTCTCACTATCTTTCAGTTAGTAGTTATGATAAACCTAGACTTGCTTGCAATCGCCTTTAATATAAATGTACTAAAACTTAATCAAAATCATATTATACGTACTTGACAAAATTAATTTTGCATTTTCACTTCAGGCTAGGTTTAGCTTCACACTTCTCAAAAGAAACAACTCCACCATCTCACTAAAACGAGGTATGAGGTATTTTCAGAAAATAACAAAATATAAATAATATGCATTACACCAAGATGCAGGGACGGAGCCAGGGGGTCCTGTGGGTGCCCGTGACACCTATGGATTTTTTTGATTTAGTGTTAATTAGGAAAAAACATCGATTTTTCCCAAATACATCTTAAATGACCCCTATCCATTGAAATGTGTTTTTAGTCTTATTTAGTTAGCATCTTAAACTCTATTACATTACGATTAAAAAAAAAATTGTGCACCCGATCATGTTTGTTCCTGGCTCCGTCCTTGCTAAGATGTGTCTTTGGTGAAACTTTTTGTCTATAGTTACCTTTTAAAAAACTAAGTTTTAAATCCCACATGGATAAAAGAAAAAAAAATTCTTACTACCTTATATACATTTGAGTATATGATTCATGCATGTTGAGATAAGTATATTGTTGTTGAGTAAGTGATACGTCTATGTTTAAGTGAATAAGCATAGGAATGTTGTTTCCCTACCAACACCACTACGAGTTCCCAACTTTTTTTCATTTCATGTTAACTTTGATATGTATATCTAACTTTTTTTTCTTTTTTTTTTTTTTTTTTTTTTTTTTTTTTTTTTTTTTTTCATGTTACTAACTTTGATATATATCTAACTTTTTTTACATGTATCTAACTAAATAATATAAGTCTCAACTTTTTCCATTTTCATGATACTATAATGGACGAATACATGTGTATAACAACATAATTTTATAATAGCAAATAATTATAGTTGTATTTTATAGTAGCAAATAGTGTCGATGCTCTTGTTCTACATATTTAACCACAATTTTCTTAAATGAACTTTACCCAACAAATATGATACATTTTTTAACTTTCAATATTTTGCTTACTCTTTATAGTTAAAAAACTCTCTCTAATACGTCTCATTATCTTTCGGTTAGTGCTTGCAATCGAATTTAATATAGATATACGAAAACCTAATCAAATTTATACTAGCATTCTTAGCAAAATTATCTTTGCATTTTATCTTCAGAATAAGTTTGGCATCACATTTCTTAAAAGAAACGTTAACAACACCGATCCAGCCAAAGCGAGGCCAGCGTGTACGAGAATTTCTCAAAAGAAACATAAATCATACAAAAAGAACATGGATAATATGCATCACGCCAAGATGTGTCTTTGGTACGCCTTTCTGCCTACTTGTTGTATTATTCTCTTTTATTTTGAAAAATAAGTTTTCAATCCCACATAGATCAAAGAAGCAAATTCTTGCTAGCTTATATACTATGGAGTATTGTGTTCATTTGAGTTGAAATAAATCAATAATTATATTGTTGTTGGTGCAACATATGTTTAAGTGGATCGACACTTGGAAATATGTTGTATGGACAACAAGACCATGAGTTCTCAACTTTTTATTTTTAAATTACAGTTTGATTTTCTTTGTCGTAACACTAGCTAGATGTTGTCACCTTTTGTGACTTCGAACATTAATTAAAGAATTAAGCACATATAAAATCTAAGAATAATATAGTTTGGTTACTTTTAGGTTTTATATCTAAAGTGAATAAATTAAGCACCTTAAAACCAAAAATAAAATAATTTATAAACATCTCATCTCAATGAAACACTAACCAGCATGACTAATTTTGAATATTTTACTTTAGTACCGAGGATTGTTGCTCGTTGTGTTTCATATCAAGTCTAAATATCGATATGATAGATGCCAATATTTAGAGAGAAATGATGGTAGAAGAAGAAAACTAAATATGTTACATACATGCCAATATTTTCTTGTTGCAGATTTGTAGCTTTTGGTATTGTATTAGTTGAAGTCAAAAAGTGATACAAGTAGCTCATAAAATTGTATATTTGCCTATTTATTTCCCAAAACCGCATACCGATGCTCTTGCTCTACATATTTAACCATAATTTTCTTAGATGAACTTTACCCAACCAATATGATACAATTTTCAACTTTCAATCTTTGACACGTCTCTTTATATTTAACCAATTCTATCTAATATGTCACACTATCTTTCAGTTAGTACTTATGATAAACCTAAACTTGCTTGTAATAATCAATATATTAAAACTTCAATCAAAATAATACTTACATTCTTAACAAAATTATCTTTACATTTTATCTTTAGGATAGGTTTGGCTTCGTACTTCTCAAAAGAAACAGCAACAAAAACAACATTCTCGCCAAAGCGGAATATGACATTTTTTCAAGAGAAAACATAGATCTCACATAAACAAACATAACAAACATAAATAATATGCATTACGGCAAGATGTGTCTTTGGTGCAACTTTTTCCTATAATACATTTTAAAAAAGAAACTAAGTTTTCAATCCCACATGGATCAAAGAAATAAATTCATGCTAACTTATATACATTAGGGTATACAGTTCATGCATGTTGAAATAAGTATATTGTTGTTTGGTTAGTTATATGTTTATGTATAAGTGAATATACATAAACCAATAGCTAAAAATAACAACATAATTATAAGTTCTCAACTTTTTTCATTTTCATGTTATTATAATTAATACTCCGTATTTGAACTAATAAAATTTTGATTTCTTTCTTTATTCTTTTTCTTTTTTGTGCACAACAGCCCCAGATGTTTCACCTTTTGTGATTTGGAACATTAAAGAGTTAAGCATACATATATAAAACCATAAATAAAGTATTTTATGTTATGAACTAGTTTAAGACCCGTGTAATACACGGGCGGTTGATAATTTTCTAGTTTAAATGTTTATAATTATACTAAATGTTACTAAACTTTTGAATATTGAAACGTAAAATATACTAAATGTAATGTAAACAATCACATGAGCATCATGTAAGTTGATTACAAACCATTAAAAGTTTTGTTAATAATGTAAAGAATTAGTATGGAGATGCATGCAAAAGTAGAATACAAATAAGTAAAAACCCATATTTCAGTGCATAGTTGTGGTGCACACAAATACCTCCAAATTATATACCATCATCAGATAGAACTGAAGAAAGGGACGCAAATACATACAACCCAATACAAATCATATACCCAACCGAAGAAAGGGCTATAGTACCAGTTCTATAATTTTTTTAATTATAGTTGACATCATGATAACACTTGATCCTAGTGCAGTGCATAAATGAATACCAAAATATACTGAATATGAAATAAGTCTTCCAAATTTCGACTCTAAACTTCTCGTGTCCCATTTATTGGATAGTAACACCATTCAAGCCAAGGCGTGCATATTATTAGATAATAAGGCCTATTGGCCCGGCCCATTGGTTTAGGCTCGTCTGCAAGAGATGGTGAAACAGATGGACTTATTATGTTCTTAATGGCATCAAGGTGAGCAAGAGACGGTGCAACAGATGGATGCCACAGAAAGTGTTGGCAATCCTAAAGAACCTTTCTACTCTCCAGTTACCTACAATAACCAATACTTAGTATAGTCATGCACTTACATCATCACGATGTCACAGTAATAGATGATGGACTATAGATGCAACTAAAATGCACCTCATAAAGATATTTTCGTCGTGAGCTGCTTGGTCCCAAGGACACTCTAAGGTTTTTAGCTTCTGGCCAGCTTCCGTCTCCATACCTGGAAAACAACAATTCAAAACAAATTTTCAACAAAATGGTGACATGATGGTCTCATGACTACTCATTAGCAAATATATATGACTACTCATTAGCAAATATATCCAATCTAAACTAAGGTACAAAAAAAAGCAGCTCACTATCATTTTTAGCTAAAAAGTCTTATATTCAGTTCACTTATGAATATGAAAGTTACATCAATAATAAGAAATCCAAATAAATAACGTTCATAGATTCATTATTCATTAACACTCAAAAATTTGTTAAAGACGGCAACTAAACTTAAGAGTAGCCTTGCTGCATATTGTTTCAAGACCCAAAAATTCAGTTTGGAGGACCTATATCTTAGACGATAATTAAATAAAAAGGGCACGCTTAAGAATAATCCAACCAATATGCCATACAAATGCAACTTCATCGCATATAGATATCAAATGGAGAAGAAAACTATACCATATCCCATGCCAATGATAAAGTTAACAAAATAGATTAAGCATTCATTTTTTTGGTGAAGTGATCTAGTTAGTTTACTAATTCAGTTACATAAACCCTTCGAGCTCCATGTTTGGAAAGTTTTTACAGAAAAAAACCATAAAAACACCTCAAACATAAATCAATTCATCATTGGGCCTAAGATGGTTGTCTCATGATAACAATTATTTTTGCTAAAGGTAGAATAAGATCATTAACATCCAAGCATTTCATCATACACATAATGGGATTTCATCGAGCCTCAACTGTAGTATATAAGAATCAACATCGCATTTACTTAAGAATGGGTTATAACAAATCAAATCAGTGAAGAATCAAAGAAACTTAACTTAAAAGAAAACATGTCAAATATGTCAAAAGTTTAAAGGGGTGAATGAGCAAATTACCTTATTTCTATCAGTAGTCTGCATAATCTTTCTATACATCAGATTATGAAGAGCTTGAGCACCAACATGCTTCTATTTCTCCTTTTTTAGATCAATAAACATAGGTTCGAGAGCTTACACTCCACTGGTAGGTTGTGAATAAATTGATTAGCCTCAAACAGATACAGTAGGACGATCATAGAAGAAGTCATATGTAATTATTATATTAAACTATATATTAAGAATTATAGTGACACTTCGAAAGCTCTAACGTAACTTAAGCAACCCTTGTAACCTTGAACATAATCATCAAAAAATATGACCATCAGGCAACTAACTCATATACCATTCCAGGCATTAGATCTCGGCCAAATTTACAGCAATGGGATCAAATACTTGTATAAACTGATACAAAGTTATATCACACAATAATGTTACTATATCACACAACAAAGTTATATCACACAATAATGTTACTATAGCCAAAGTATTTTGTCAAATAAAGAGTGAAGAACACAAAACATATAAATGACTAACTTTTAACATGAAAAAGAATCAAAATGAAAAATTTAATAGGTGAAAATCAAGAATGTACCTTCAAATCAGATTTCTGGAAGCATTCTTTGCACCTTCAAGAAGCACATAAAACACCCATAAGGAAAAACGATACATGACCTGATTATAAATAAAAAGAAAACCTACAATCAGGATACAAAAGAAAGAAAACATAATCAAAATATCACACATACACCGGATAGTCAGATATTGAAGAAATCAATGAAGATTTCAAATTCAAAGATGGTCAAGAAATAAAAATTACAAATGGAGAAGAAAGATGGAAAATCAATTTTGAAATTCAAATGCATCATTTTGGTTGTAGATAAAGAAATCTGACAAAGAAACTTGACCTTTGATTTCTTCAATGAAAAAATAGGCATAGTGTGTTTTAACTTCCCAAATAAGCTTTGTATAAAAAAAAACTGTTTAAAATAGAATATTTATTTAAATTAAAGAAATCCTTTTTTAACTATGACATCAGCACATAATATTTTTTATTAAATTGACCAATAATAGAGTTCCACCTAGTTAAAGATGACCTCACTCAAAACCCTCTTTTAATAGATTAAAATAGATATTTATTATAATGATTGTACACATTCATCATCACATTCATATCCCCTAACTTGTAACCTCCATCTTATTATTAGTCTTGTAACATTCAACATTGTACTTAATAGCATTCATGTTAAGGTCCCTATAAATAAAGGTACCTAATGTAATGTGAAGACATACCAATAACAAATTCTATCTTTCTCTTTCATACTCACTTATATTCTCTTGCTTATTGTTCTTATTGTGTTATTAGGCTCGTTGTTATACAACACGTTATCAGCACGATCGATGTTTAAGTTTTATTTCCTTTGCAAGTAAGTTTCCTTTAAAATTCAAGTTTTTAAAACTCTGAAAATATGAAATACATGTTGTGTTTATGTGTATTGCATGATCAAATTATATGTTGAATTGTCTATTGCTTTACAAAATTCGAAGACATAAAATTTTCTCTTGACCGTATAATATAGTCAAATTTATTATTATGTAAATTACTATTATTACTCCTTTGTATCATTTGTTGCTTGTTTTGATAGCATTAACAATATACTTTTTCATTGTATCTTCCTTTAATTGTTTAAGACATCGTATGAAGAATAAATGGTTATTATAGTACTAAAGGTTCTTTTTAGTATTGGTCTAATGTGGCCTGAACCACACATAACGTTTTTCTTGCATAGTTAATTTTCTTTTAATGGAATTTAAATTGTAATAATATGACAATTATATGTGAGTAATTGGGTATAAATTATATAAAGAAAAAAAAGGTGCTTGTCCAACATTTTATAATTATTTACGATATTGACTATAGTATATACATTTTTAGCTCATTGCAATACATGGGCTCTTGCTAGTATAATTTGTCTCTTTCAAATAAATCATGTAGGTTTTATGGTTATTAAGCATGTTCATATTTATGTTTGAATTGAATTCGTATAATTAGTCTCATTGCACAATAAGATGGAAGAAATTAAAGAAGGAAAATAATGTGATTTTTGTTGCATTTGTTTAAGAATCTTTATTTTGATGAACCGTTATCTAGACTTACTTATTTGCATTTACTACATGTTTTAATATTCATAATTATATGTTAATGTGAATGACTAAATGTGAAGGGTTGCGATAAAGAAACGATTCGGTTGAATATTAATACCTAGTATGCAACATGAAATAGTACTAAATGTTTGATTAGGAAATTGTACTAAATGCCTCATTCGATTATGTGGTATCATTTATATTGCAATTACACTATAAATAATTAATAAATTTATATGAACATTATTCCAATCATTAATTATTGGTTAATTGTCATTCATGATATGTTTAAAATAGATATACGTTTGTTTACCACATGTATGGTATATATATAAATGTTTAATCTCATTAATTGATTAAACTCGTTAAATTATTATTATTTTTTTTTGCATGTCTCAATCACGAAACTTACATTTTTTTTCTTTTAATTTTGTAACCGTTACTCATTAATTAAATTTATTATTCTTCAATAGCCTTACATTAAAAAAAAATATATCAAAGTTTATAATTCTTCTTTCTTTCAAAATTCAAATTTATTTGAAACGAAAAAATATTAATTATCATAAGTAATATTAATTATCACCATGAGTATTTTATTTAAATGTCACTAACATAGAATTAGAATACTTAACTACTCTATACGTTGTACTCTAGTTTCTTATTTGCATTTGACTAGTAGGTTACAGTCCATATAAACTAATTGATATAAGATTGTTGTCTTGATTATGTTAAAATGTGTGTTTGCTTGAATGTTCCAAAATGACAATGTGCTAATGTTTTTGTTAATTTATGAAACTCCTTTGTTATATGAATTCATGTGCAGCTATGATATAATGGTATATGTATATTATTATCCATTTTAACTTATGTGCAGAGTTAACATGTATGTTGTTAGTTGTTTAATTCATCTAAGGGATGTGATATACATACCCTCCCTATGTTGTCACATCATAGTGTTTTGGTCAAACCATATAATCCGCGATGCACACCGTACAAGCCCGCGATGCACCCAATCATTGAATACCCTCCCTATAAGAGGGTGTGAATAACTTGTCCCTTCATCTAAATGTATAATATAGTTTTGTGTAAAGTGTCTTATCAACATTATTTTCCGTACATATTGATACCTACTATACTCACTATATATGGCGTCTATCATCTCTAAACTCACTATGTATGCATGGATTATCTCTAAACTATATATATTGCCTTTCATATAAATGGTATTAACCTTTCAAATTTATGTATTATAGTTTATCATGTCAAACCTTGCGAAGCACCTGTGGTCATAAATTAGAAGTTTATGAGCCAAGATTGTTGTATTAATTGGCATGATCGGTTAGACCATCCCGGGTCAATGAAGATGCGAAATATATAGAAGAATAATAAGTTTATTTCAAAATAGATTATATTGTTCTCAATGGAAGTTAATTGTTCATATATCACCACCATATAAGTACAGACTTTGTTCTATAAAGTTTTGGAAAGAATGTGAAGGGGATGTATGTAGGCCTATACATTCGCCATGTTGATCATTTTGAGTTTTAAAATTGATGATGATTATCAAAGACGCAACTTAAAGTTAGCGTAATTATTGGCTCGAGTTATCAAATGCGAGCATGATTTTTCAAATTATATCTTTGAGATTGGTGGTGAATACTTTCAAGTATTGGGCGATTATTAGAATAATTGTTGAACATTATGTAGCCCATGTTCATACACGAATTGCTTTTGTTGAAGCATTTATCAAACATCTTCAGTTGATTGCAAAGGCAATAATTGTGAGAACAAAACTCTTAGTTTATGGGGCATGTTAAAAATATGAATTCGCATCTTGCCAACAATGTATACTTAATCCTCCCCATTAGAATGCTTTTGGTCACAAACCATATGTTTCCAATATAACGTTTTATGTGAATTTGTGGACCTGTATTGTAAATCCACCACAATGCACACAAATTGGGATGTTGAAATTGATAATTCATTCAGAGGGAGAATGAGCAGCGAGAAATATGGAATGAATTATGATATAAAATTGTTGATCCTCACACTAATGAAAATGAGCTAAAAGTTCAAGGGACAATTTACATTCCATATCTAGTAGTTGCCAGATAAGTTTTGTGACCTAAATAAAGTGACTAGATCATACATACGCTCCTAATGCTCCAATTAAAATGTGTGTCCCAACATTAAAACCAATGATTGATAGTAAGTCTATGGCACGTCTGCAACGTGATAGACTAACCGATTCCAAATAAAAGTCCTCGAATGAAGAAATATGATGGAGCAATAAAATCAAGATGGTCGAATCGAGGTAATAAAAACCCCATAATAGTCACTTAAAGAGAAACTAGACATGAAGTTTATTGAAAACCCCGGGTACATGAAAAACTTTGAGATCTCAACAAATGATAAAATATAATGTCTAGTAAAGTGTGGAATCGAAAAAATAACGAATCGACGTCCATATGGTAATGATTATGTAAATAAATAATATAGCGCTATAATAATGGTGAGGATCATGGAAGCATACCTGCAGGAAGTGCAGATGTATAAATGGATGGCCAAAATATGTAAAGACGCAAAGAACTAATGAATGATTGAAGTCTCTTGTGATGAGACATGGTTACTGGGACTTAAAGTCCGTACAAATGAATATGTAAACTTATTGAATATGCATTCGTCTTTATGAGAAAGAAAAATTAAATTATGCAAAAGTTATAAGTGATGGCATCACATATTTTCTCAAAGACTTGTAAATGATCATGCACATACATGTTCACATGTGGTGGATCCAATAATGTATTTTAGTAAGTCTGGCAATATAATAAGTAATTGATATGCGTCTAAAAAATAAATGAATAAAGCTCATGTAATGTTGAGATTTTATTATAAGATATAAAATGCAAGAAGCATGCTAGTGATTTTTGATGCTTAGAGCATATAAGAAAATTTCTCGAGAACATTATTTGATTATACTGAATCAGTCATATTATTAGGCATATATGTTATAATCGCCTTAGAATATACTCACTGAAAATTGTGCCATAAAATAACTATGTTTGCCCATGTAACTTTATAAGAAGACTTGGTCTTCAATATGATGTAAGTTTCATATAGTTTGATAATTTGAATATTGATGGAACTCTGGCAGAGCTTCAAAGGCGATTGAATGCTCAGAAATTGAACCTTGAAAGAAAAGATAATTTTTTTGATTGAATATCTTAAGGATGAAATCCTTGAACATAATAAAAGCTAGAGAAAGATGCTAAATAACTATATGGATAAATGACGCTCATGTTTATGAGGTCACGTGATGTTGAAAAGACCCCCTTGATTTATAAAGATGATGATCACAATATGGATTTATAAGTGTGATACTAAAATGCGTATGGAACGATTGAAGTTCTCGCTAGTGGTCATACATGATATGATATATCATTCACTTTGAATTTGTTGGCAATGAATAACTTATGAAGTATGATGATATACTTGCATGAGGTGTATGACATATGGTAATATGAATATGCGAACAACCTGTAGAGAATATTTATTCATGTGATTTTATTAAGACACTTTAATGTGCATTTCACTGACTCAATGAGCTTAAGTGATGTGATCATCAGGGGTAGAGAAGATACACGTTGCACTATTTTTCCCTTGACCACGGTTTTGTCCCCACAGGGTTTTCCGACAAGGTTTTTAATGAGGCAACATCCCTGAACGTATAAAGGAATTATGTATTTTTTTTTCCTTCACTAGATTTTGTCCCTCGGGTTTTGTCTAGTAAGGTTTTAACGAGGCATAATCCTCAAATGAACATCCAAGGGGGAGTGTTATTGATAATTATGATATGGATGTCCATATCTATAGGATATTGATTAGAGGTATTTGAGTTATATAAGGAGATTACATATCTTCCAGTATGTCTGACCCTCACAATGATCGATCTCAAACTGGATATGTATTTACAAGAAGAAGAACCGCAAATTCATGGCGTTTAGTTAAGCAGACGATCTCAGCGACTTAATCCAACCATGCAGAAATTCTAGCGATACATGAAGCAAGCCGAGAAAGTGTTTGGGATGCATTGTCAACTGAAGCAAGGGTTTATTAAAGGTGACAAAACCAAGCACATTTCACCGAAGTTCTTTTTCACTCATGACTTACAAAAGAATGGCGATATTATTGTTCAAAAGATTCGTTCAACCGATAATCTAGCAGATTTATTTACCAAGGCACTCTCTACGTCAACATTTAAGAAATTGGTATATGGCATCGGAATGCGGCATTTCAATGAGCTCAAGTAAAGTGATTATGAGGGGGAATAATACGCACTGCACTCTTTTTCCCTTAGCTATGGTTTTTCTCCCACTGGGTTTTTTCCTAGCAAGGTTTTTAATGAGGCGGTATCGAAAGCGTACTTTGAATGATGTACAATCAAGGGGGAATGTTATGAATATTTATTATAATGATTGTACACATTCATCATCACATTCATATCCCATAACTTGTAACCTCCATCTTATTATTAGTCTTGTAACATCCAACATTGTACTTAATAGCATTCATGTTAAGGTCCCTATAAATAAAGGTACCTAATGTAATGTGAAGACATACCAATAACAAATTCTATCTTTCTCTTCCATACTCGCTTATATTCTCTTGCTTATTGTTCTTATTGTGCTATTAGGCTCGTTGTTATACAACATTTTATGTTATTTCTGGATTTATATCTTAAGTGAATAAATTAATCACACTGAAACTAAAAATATAGCAGTTTATATACATCTCATCTCAATGAAACACATACTGATGCATGGCCAATTTTGAGTATTTTAGTTTACTCTCGAGGGGTTGTTACTCTTTTGTGTTCCGAATAAATGCAATGCATTTATCAAAGGGTCTTATAACTTAGCGGTATCTCATATTATACAACTAGTATGTTTGATCAAAACACTAAAAAATGATTATCTTTTCGACTTGTCTAACTTATGAAGCCACCGTGATTTTAGTAATTAAGTGGCTTGGTAATACAAGGATGCGGGTGGTTGAACTTTTGATTTTGGGTACGCTTAGAGAGAAATTAATATAGAAGAGGAAAACTAAATATGTTACATACATGTCAACTTCTTTTATGTTGCAGATTTGTAGCTTTTTAGTACTTGAAGTCAAAAAAAGATATGACCACCTCATAAACATGCCATGCATCTAACAAGCGAATCATAAAATTTTATATTTGCCTATTTCTTTTCCTCAAAACCCCGCATCGATGCACTTGTTCTAAATATTAAACACAATTATCTTAGAGATGAACTTTACCCAACAAATGTTACAATTCTCAACTTTCAATCTTTTAGCTCACTCAATATATTTAACCAATTTTCTCTAATACATCTCATATCTTTCATTCGGTACTTTGACAAACCCAAACATGCTTGCAAACGAATTTAGTATAGATATAATAAAAAGTAATCAAAATTATACTATATACACTTAACAAAATTATCTTTGCATTTTCACAAATAAGTTTGGCACAAAATTTCTCTAAAGAAACACCAACAACATCAGTCCTGTCAGAGTCGAGTATGAGAATTTTTTAAAAGAAACATAATTCATACAAAAAAACTAAAATTATTTACATTACGTCAAGATGTGTCTTTTGTACAACTTTTTGCCTAGTTACTTTTTCTGAAAAACTAAGTTTTCAATCCCACATGGATCAAAGACACAACATCTTGGCACCTTATATATATTGGGCTATACACTTCACACATGTTGATATAGTGTATTGATGTAGGTTTGATGCATGGTTAAGTGAGAAAAGCAAAGAAATCTCAATTAAACGTGTGCCGTCTCCACAACACAATATGAGTTCTCAACTTTTTCGTATTTTAATAACTATGACTTCTCAAAAAAAAAAATCTCATATAGCTACGTTATAAATTTTGAATTAATAAAAGACACTAATTGTATTTTATGAGATAATTTTATATTTATTCGGTATAAATATTATAATGTCATATTTACCTAACTTATAAGTGGATAATGCACAATGTGCAACGATTTTGATGCATGTTTGAGGAAATATAGAACTTTGATGTTTTTATTGAAAAAAAATATGAAATTGACCCTTATTTTATTTTCTTGTATCGTAACCAAAAATAGTTATCGGATAATGCATACAAATACCCGACTTGAGGAAGCAAGCACCGACCGGAGTGTCTCGATGTGTCATAAACTTTCAGAGAGACACCGCGATGAAGCAAAAGCAAGCCGAGATGTGTTGTGAATGTAGGATTTACAACTTTTGCACACCCACACTAAAACGTTAAGCTCGGCCTTTGTAGTCCAATATTTGATTTTGGGTATACTTTGAGAAAATTGACAATAGAAGAAGCAAGAAAACTAAGTAAGTTACATACATGCCAATTTTTCTTGCTGCAAATTAGTAGCTTTTAGTAAGAGTATTGTAGTGTCCATGATCTTGTTCTACATATTTAACTACATTTTTTTTGAGCTTTACCCAACCATCATTTAACCCACTCTCTCTAATACATTTCACTATCTTTCGGTACTTATGATAAACCTAAACATGCTTGCAATCGACTTTAGTAATAGATATACGAAAACCTAATCAAATTAATTATCTTCGCATTTTATCTTCAAGATAAGTTTGGAATCACATTTCTTGTAAGAAACAATAACAACACCAATCTCGTCAGAGCGAGACCGGCGGGTACGATAATTTTTCAAGAAAACTTAAATCATACAAAAAGAACATGGATAGTGTATATAACGCCAAGATGTGTCTTTGTTACACGTTTTTGCCTGCCAGTTATTATTTTTTTTTTCTTAAACTATGTTTTCAATCCCACATGGATCAAAGTAGCAAATTCTTGCTAGCTTATATACCGTGGAGTACAAGGTTCATTTAAGTTGAAATAATTGTATTGTTGTTGGTCCAATATATATTCAAGTGTACAAACAATTGAGCACGTGTCGGGTCATCACCATGACCATGAGTTCTCAACTTTTTTTTAGTTTTCATATTTTATAAAGGGCAAATCACTTGAAAATGTAGTTAACTTGACACTTTTTATGGTTGTGTGTAGCTATCTTTATTTTTCACATGCTATCAAACAATTGAGCACGTGTCGGGTCATCACCATGACCATGAGTTCTCAACTTTTTTTTAGTTTTCATATTTTATAAAGGGCAAATCACTTGAAAATGTAGTTAACTTGACACTTTTTATGGTTGTGTGTAGCTATCTTTATTTTTCACATGCTATCAATAAAATGCATCGTTAGTCCATTATGTATACCCGTTACCTGCTAAACATGCATCGTTAGTCCTTTATACTAACGACCGTTAATAAATAACTTAAAATTTGGTTTTCTTATGCTAAACTTGCTCGTTAGTCCAATTTTCTACGTTTTCGTCCGTTTTTGCACATTTTCGTTTGTTTTTGCACGTTTTCGTTCGTTTTTGCACGTTTTCGTTTGTTTTTGCACGTTTTCACATGCTATCAATAAACATGCATCGTTAGTCCATTATGTGTACCCGTTACCTGCTAAACATGCATCGTTAGTCCTTTATACTAACGACCGTTAATAAATAACTTAAAATTTGGTTTTCTTATGCTAAACTTGCTCGTTAGTCCAATTTTCTACGTTTTCGTCCGTTTTCGCACATTTTCGTTTGTTTTTGCACGTTTTCGTTCGTTTTTGCACGTTTTCGTTTGTTTTTGCACGTTTTCGTTCGTTTTTGCACGTTTTCGTCCGTTGTTGCACGTTTTTGTTCGTTTTTCCATGTTTTCGTCCGTTTTTACACTTTTTCGTCCATTTTAACACGTTTTTGCACGTTTTCGTCCGCTTTTACACGTTTTCGTACGTTTTTCCACGTTTTTGTCCGTTTTTATACGTTTTCATCCGTTTTTACACGTTTTCATTCATTTTAACATGTTTTCATTTGTTTTAACACGTTTTCGTTCATTTTGCACGTTTTCGTCCGTTTTTCCATGTTCTCTTTTGTTGTTATACGTTTTCATCTCTTTTACATGTTTTCGATCGTTTTTACACGTTTTCATCCGTTTTAACACGTTTTCGTTAGTTTTTGTACGTTTTCGTCAGTTTTTACAAGCTTTCGTACGTTTTTGTACATTCTTATACACTTTTAGCTGTACATAAAGTATAAGAATGTACAAAAATGTATAAAAACATATAAAATGTATTAATGATTGGTTTTCTTATGTTTTCGTCCGTGTTTACAAGTTTCGTCTATGTTTACACCTTTTCGTTTGTTTTTGCACATTTTCGTTCGGTTTTGCACGTATAGAAATGTACAAAAATGTATCAATTATGGGTTTTATTATGTTTTCATCCGTTTTTAAACATTTTCGTATATTTTTACATGTTTCTGTCTGAAAACTGTAAAAACATGTAAAAACAAACGATGATGTAAGAAAACCAACAATTAATACGTTTTTATATGTTTTTGTACGTTTTTGTATAGCTAAAACTGGATAAGGAAATGTGCAAAAATGGACGAAAAAGTGTAAAAACAGAAGAAAATGTGCATAAACGAACAAAAACGTGTTAAAACAGACAAAAACAAGTAAAAACAAACGAAAACGTGTAAAAACAAACGTAGACATGTAAAAATAGACGAAAACGTGCAAAAACGGACGAGAAAATAAAAAAACAAATTGAAGCATGTAAAAACGGACGAAAACATGTAAAAACGAATGAAAACGTATAAAACAGACGAAAACATAAGAAAACCAATAATAAATACGTTTTATACATTCTTATATGTTTTTGTACATTTCTATACGCTTTAATATAGCTAAAAATAGATAAGAACGTTCAAAAACGAACAAAAACGTGGAAAACAGACGAAAACGTGCAAAAACGAACGAAAACGTGCAAAACCGGATGAAAACATGTAAAAATGGACGAAAACATAAGAAAACCAATAATTAATATATTTGTATACGTTTTTGTACATTTCTATACATTTTTGTATATCTAAAAACGGACAAGAATGTACAAAAACATACAAAAATATGTAAAAACGGACGAAAACGTGCAAAATCGAACAAAAACGTGTTAAAACAGACGATAACATGCAAAAACGAACAAAAACGTATAATAACGGACGAAAACGCGCAAAAACGGATGAAAACGGGCAAAAACAAACGAAAACGTGGGAAAACGAACGAAAACGTGCAAAAACGAACGAGAACGTGCAAAAATGGACGAAGACATAAGAAAACCAAATTTTAAGTTATTTATTAACGGTCGTTAGTATAAAGGACTAATGGTGCAAGTTTAGCGTAAGATAACTAAACTTTAAGTTATTTATTAATTACCGTTAGTATAAAGGACTAACGATGCAGTATTAGCAGGTAACGGGTACACACAAGGGACTAACAATGCATGTTTAGTGATAGAATGTGGAAAATAAAAGATAGCTACATACAACCATAAAAAATGACAAGTTAACTACATTTTCAAGTGATTTGCCCTTTTATAAACTGATAAATTACAGTGGTTTTTTGTTTTTTGTTTGTTTGTTTGTTTTTTTTTTTTTTTTTTTGTTTTTTTTTTTTTTAACAACAACCCTAACTAAATGTTGTTAGTTGTCACCTTTTGTGACTTGGAACATTAATTAAAGATTCAAGCAGATGTAAAACCAACAAATAAATTAGTTTATGTTACTTTTGGGTTTTATATCTTAAGTGAATAAATTAAGCACATTAAAACCAAAAATAAATTAGTTTATAAAGATCTTATCTCAATGAAAGACAAACCAGCATGACTAATTTTGAATATTATACTTTACTATCGAGGATATATTGTTGTTGCTCTTTGTGTTTCATATCAAGTCTAAATCCGCGCTTCAATTCGATGCTCTTGTTCTACATATTCAACAAAATTTTCTTAGATGAACTTTTTTTACCCAACCAATATGATACAATTCGCAACTTTCAAAAATCAGCTCACCCTTTATATTTAACCATTCTCTTTAATACGTTTCAATATCATTCAGTCAATACTTATGACAAACCTAAACATGCTTAAAATCATCTTTAGTATAAATATATAATAAAACTTAATCAAAACTCTACTATACATTCTTAATAAAATTATTTTTACGTTTTATCTTCAGGGTAAGTTTGGCTTCACACTTCTCAAAAGAAAAAACAACACCACCATTCTCTCGCCAAAGCCAGATATGTGATTTTTTTCAAAAAGAACATAAATCATACAGAAAAAAAACATAAATAATATGCATTACTGCAAGATGTGTCTTTGGTGGAACTTTTTGCCTATAGTAACCTTTTAAAAATCTAACTTGTCAAACCCACATGGATCAAACAAACAAATTCTTGCTACGTTATATGCATTAGGGTGTACAATTCATGCATGATGACATAAGTATATTGTTGTTTGATTAGCTATATGTTTATGTTCCTATGAATAAACATAAAGATATAGATACAAAACAACAAAACTATGGGTTCTCAACTTTTTTTATAATTAATATTTGAACTAACAAAATACAGTTTTGACCTTTTTTTTTTTTTTTTTTTTTTTTTTTTTGCTTAACAAAAGTTGTTATCACCTTTTGTGGTTTGGAACATTAAAGAGTTAAGCATATAGATACAAACCAAATAATCAATATTTTATGTTATTTGTGAGTTTTATATCTTAAGTGGGCAAATTAAGCACATTAAAACAAAAATTAAACAATTTATCCGTGAGTTCATCTCAATGAAACACGTACTGATCCATGACCAATTTTTAGTATTTTACTTTACTCTCGTGGGTTGTTGCTCTTTTGTGTTCGAAATAAATGCAATGTATTTATCAAAGGGTCTTATAACTTATCAGTATCTCATACGAGTATCATATAACTGGTATGTTTTGGCTCAAAACTGATTATCTTTTCGACTTGTCTTACTTATGAAGCCACCATAATACCTTCGAAAATTTTATAAGAACATCTAGTAACTTTAGTAATTAAGTAACTTGGTAATACAAGGATGTGGATAGTTCAATGTTTGATTTTGGGCATGCTTAGAGGGAAATCAGTATAGAAGAAGAATATTAAATATGTTATACATGTCAACTTTTTTTTGTTATAAATTTGTAGCTTTTTATTACTTGTAACTCAGCCGTATCTCATATTTTGTGACATCCTTTTTCAATAAAATAGTTATAGGTTCAAGTCATGCTTAACTATAACATGGGAGATACATTTATAATGTTGCCTTTCAAGAGAAAAGTGTATATTGAAAAACAGTTAGTTGACTTTAGAATGTTGTCAAAGTATATGGATTGAAAATGTTGGGCCATGTCCCATTATCATATACTTTGGGTCATAGACCATTATTTGTGAAATACGGTCAGGCCCATGAACCATTATGAATAAATACCATATTTTTTGGCTGTATGAATACTAAACCCGACCCATAAACTATTGATGGACTCCAGTTCTTTTTAGAATCTTGTTGTATTGCAAAGTACCAAATAACTTAAGAAACTTAATTAAGGATTAAGATTAAAAAGAGCTGACCTTTTCCGTCTCAAAATTATTGTTCACAGATAAAAAAAAAGACAAAATTTAAAAGAAAAAAATGCATTAAAAAAAACCGGTTTTACCCTTTGACAATTAACTATTGCGTTTTTATTTAAAATTTAAATAACAAATTTGCTTAAGGGTAAATATAATAAACTTAAACAACAATAACTATTATTATAAGTAATAGATAAATTTTTTATAATGCATTTGTGTTCAAACTTTTGCTATTGTTGATACAAAAGTTGGACGTTCCTGGTTTGGAGCTCCGGTTCTCGTACCAATTGAGAATTGCTGCTTTTGACCTGCGCACTAAGAGACAAGAAACACCGTTAGGCTTACCGTGGGATTGTCTCCCACGATTATCCTCCGGCGTGAGAGTAAGTAATCGGTTTAGGGTTTTAGGAGTTTTAGGGTTATGAGATCGTACCTTAAACGAGGGATATGATTCCCTTTATATACGCACGGAATCCTTGTTGGTTCCGTGTTCCCCAAACTTCGGCGTATCCCGCATAAGTCGGTTGGGAATGATTATCTCCTTATTTTAGGAGATACTGAATATCTATTCTGTAAATAGATTTGGGCTTGGGCTTTCGTGAGCCCAAACTCTTATTGATATTGGCCCGGTTCGTGCCGGGCTTGTGAGTATTGGGCTGTAGTCGGGTTTATGACCCGACTCCAGACTATACGTCATCATGTCCCCCCAGTCTAGTATGCGCAGTGCGTAACTGCGGATGCTAGACTAATGACCGTAGTCTAAAATAAAATAAATAACTTACAAAACGTATGGAAGAAGCCATACACATACCCGTAGGTGCAATGCATCTGGACATAAAAGTGAATTGTAAGTGCCTCGATATTCGGGGGAAAGTTACTGTCCCGCGTCCCATCAAAGGAATCTCAGCCACACAAGTGAAGGTAGTGGGGGCCACGTGTCACGTATCGGGTGGAGGGGAAAAGAGTATAAAACCACTCTCCATTTTCACCATGGTATTCACAGTTAAAAAGAAATAATCCACCATTGTTGAAATAAATCTGCAGCGGCAACCCAGAAATTAACCCACTTTAAGGTAACCGCGCGTGCGTTTCTGTATACCATGGTGAAACAATTATCGGACTTTACCTCTTTCTTGACCGAGAGCAATCTCTTAGAGTTCACCTCAGATTATTTTATACCCCTCGACGTGCATCCGGTTGTGCCGGATGCGCAAGCAACCATTGCGGACTTCCCCAGAGGGAAAGTGGGTGTTTATACACGGTTGTTCGATTTTGCGAACCAACGCGTGCCCCTGTCCCGCTTTCTATGCGACGTGTTAAACTATTACAGCCTGCATATATCCCAATTACACTGTATTGGTGCGGCCAAAATTACCAATTTTGAGGTAAATTGCCGTTTACTGGCAGTGAACCCCACCATCCATTTATTCCGCGCCTTTTATCACACAATATGGGCACATGGGTGGGTATCTTTTGCGAAACGTGCCGGTAGGCTCCAATGCTATACGGATAAACTAGACTCACTTCGGGATTGGAGGGAGTATTTCTTCTGGGTAGATGATATATGCTTTCCATGGAACTATGAGTTTTATACCCGGGGTACATTAGAGAGAGATGAGTGCCCCCTCCCTGGGTCGTATAGTGCTGAGGATGCGGAATTGATAAATGACAACCGCATCCCCATTAGTGCCTATCCGGAGGGATTTCTGGTACATATGGGCATCAGTCGTAACTATTTTGGTCCCGAAGATGAGATCCCAATCTTCTTGGACGCCAATGGCCAGGGTGGGTACTCATTCCGCTGTACCTCTGTATAAATAATGTGAGTCTTCTATCAGTATTTGCGCATTATATAACTTATGCTATTTGTTGCTTCTTTTGCGCAGAAATGGATCTATTCGCTGTGGTACAATTAGCTAAACCACTGGATGTGCGGTCGGGGGTGCGGCCTTTGAAAGAAGGCGAAGAGCCAATACTAGCGAGTACCGCGGGGCATACAGTAGAGCTGAACTTAAGGGGAACAGGGACCAACTCTTCCGTTGCAATAGAGGCAACGCCGGTGCAAGGCCTGTCGAGCCCGCGTGTGCCCTCCCCTACTGCGCAGCCACCACCCGTAGTGGCAGATCCCACTGATGAGGAAATGGAGGAGCAAGAGCATGCGTTATTGCGTAAAAGGTCGCGCAGCGGGGATGGCGCGAGTTCATCAAGGAAGAAACGTCCCGTGACTGTTCATATTGAGTCTTCGGAGAGTGCGGCAGCATCATCGCACCCATCAGCAGATGGTTCTGGCCCCCAGTAAGTACTCTTGATAGTATGACTATTGTTTGTTTTCATCCAGTGTGCGCATGAGATCTTTATAAGACTGTCTGTGTTTGTAGGTTCGAACAGAGTGCAGAGTCGCCACCTAAAGAGAGTCCTGCTGGTCCTAAGTCTTCAGAACCGGAGATTGGTAGCGCAGTGCCAGTGACACCCGGGGATGCGTCAATGGAGCAGCTGGTTGAGAATAAGCTGTCATGTAACTGGGCCCTCAAACATCTAGAGCAGGGTAAGGAAAATTTCTTTGCGCAGTTGGGGGAGCTTGGTGGTACTGTGAGCTGGTCATTGGAGGTGCAGGAAGCAAAGCTGTGCAAGCTCAGCCTGGAGTACGACGAGGAATTGTATCCTCAGCTCATGTCCACCATAGCTGAGCGAAGATGGCTCATAGGCCATGGCTTGCGTCTAGCTGCACTTACTACCCTAGAGTCGCCAGAGGTGGTTAGTGCCTTCGGGGAGGTTGTGCAGTGCGCTCTGGAGCGTGGTAAGTCAGAAGCAATTGAAAAGCTTCATGAGACAGAACTGTTGAAGGCGCCTATCGATAAGGTACCAAATTATGACGCTGAGTCCTATGATCACTTGGTCGCTGCTATGCAGAGAATGAAAGACTTAGAGCTCCCAATGATTTCTGAGCTTGAGCGCGATCAAGATTATCCAATAAATGTTATTATGGCGGGGTTGACCTTGGCGCGGCATCGTACCGAGGGTGCCGAAGCACAGTCGGATTATTATTTGAAGCCCCATGAGTCACAGCTTCAAGTACCTGTCTTTGCGCGTCCTAGGGATAGTCAGAATCCATTTGCTTTGGAGAAGGAGGTACCTTTAAAAGAAGTCTTGGAAGCACATGCAACCCGTCTTGCTAAAAAAGAAGGTATTGCAGGTAAAGCTATTTTGTGTGGAGTTGGTGCAGCGCACTTGCCAAGGTCTGATGGGGTGCCAGTCAGTGTGGCTACTGTGTCGCGTCAAGATGCAGACGTGTTGAAGGGTATGAGCGAAGCTAAAGATGCAACGAGCCACGTTGGCACATCTTCACTTAAGCGTTGTAGCAGCTGGTAGTTTATATGTTGCAAAATACTCTCTTGTAATAACTCGTAGTTATGAATAAAAGTTGCTGTTTTGCTGTGGGTATTATTGAAACTTGTAATGTATACGTAGCTGTTTGGCTTTGCGTAAAAGATATCTTCGTTGCCGAAGAAACAAACGTGTACGCCAGTGCTAATATAGGAAATCCATAATCATGTATGAAAGCCATAGTATACTTGAGAAATAATTCGAAGTATTTTATCACAATCGTGTGTGTTATGATATACAGCGTACTATAAATATCACATTAAGGAATCAAGTGTCTTGGTTCCTAAGTTGTTAAACGTGCACGTGTGCGTTGCTACGCAACCATCGTGGGATGCGCATATATCTTATTCCAACGTCTTGAGAACAAGGTGTTTAACAAGGATGCGTGATCCAGTATTGATGGGTTTGCAACCCTCTTACTCAACAAGTTAGTTAGTAGGTCAACTTATCCTTTTACCATCATGGGTTTATTTGTAGTGCATGCACGCCATCGTGGGCAAGAAATAAAAAATTGTTAAGACATACAGTATATGGGGATAACAACTTAAAATGTGTCGCGGAGTTAGCTAGAAACCGCGGCGTTTTTATTGATACTTGCAAGTTTTTTGAGAAATAACAAAGAAAACAGTAAATATGAAAAATAAAAAATGAATACATGAATGTTTATTGAGCACTGAAAGTGCGGAGCGTCTGTGCGCTGTGCCGTAGCTATTCTTACAGGTAGCACCTCTTGAGGTTGCCGATGTTCCATGTGCGCGGTAGGTCACGACCATCCAAGCCTCGTAGCCTGTACGCGCATGTGCCTATTGCTTCAGTAACCTCATAAGGTCCTTCCCACTTTGGTCCGAGCTTACCTGTATCTTCTGCGTGGCTCGCCTCATTGGCACGGTAGACAAAGTCGCCGGGTCTAAACGAAACACGTCTTTCTTCCAGCAGATCCAAGTCGACACGTCTTTCATCATTGTTTGTTGTTACATTGATCTCCGCAGTGCGGATAGTTGGCATGCCGATCTCAGTTGGTATAACGCGCCGCAACGCGCCGATACTCGAGGATATATCAAAAGATACAATAATATTTCCCGCATATATTATATTTTAAACAACCATTCCATATTTTAAACAAATATATTATATTTTAAACAAACATTCCATATTTTAGAATAGATATGTATAAACGCGTATAGACCGACTTAAAGAAGTCTATATATTAATAAGAACGACGATATCACAGGCCATCTAGCTATTCATTCGATCACTCTTTTCTTTTTACAAACATCCAAATTCGTTTATTATTCGTACTTGAATCGAACTTAATGGATATTGTAATGCTTGATGGCTACATACGTATTCTTGATAGATACGACGCGATATGTATGCAATACCAAACTCGTCCTGATAAAAACGTTCCAACTTGGGTCCGTCGATGTATCCAAGATATACAGAGCGCTATCGTGATGATGAGGAGAGGTTATCCACAACAAATCCCTGCATATGGTGGCAGCACAACGCGAGATGATATTATTTGTGCGATTTGTATGGATGAATACGATGAAGACGACAAGACGGGGACTTTGGGATGTCAGCATGTGTATCATGCGCAATGCATTAAGAGGTGGTTAATATGTAAGAATAATTGTCCAATGTGTAGGAATTATGCAAGCATTGTTGTATTTGGATAGTAAATATATTTACATATATTTACTACATACATTCTTTTGGTTCTGAATGATATACAATCATTTGTAACTGCATAAAATTGTTACCGAGTACAAAAAGATATGTAATTTGCTTTGCTTGAACTCAATCGTATATATGGTATATTACATTTTGAATTGGTGAACCCAAAAATCGCCTCTGGTTATGATACTTGATGCTGATGAATAGCGGAACCGGATTCGTTTGATTTGACATACATGATCTCATTCTTTGGTTATATAAGGTGGTGTCTGGATTTGTCGTAAACTTTCAAAGAGAACCCGTGATGAAGAAAAAGCAAGCCGAGATGTGTCATAAACTACCTTCGAAAATGACCCACAACTTTGTTTTTTAGTTTTTTTTTCATTGATTTTCAATATTTTTCTTACTCTTTATATTTAACCAACTCTCTCTATGCGTCTCACTATTTTTCGATTAGTACTTATGACAAACCTAAACATGTTTGCAATCGAATTTAGTATAGATACACGAAAACCTAATCAAAATCGTACTAGAATTCTTAGCAAATTTATCTTTGCATTTTATCTTAAAGATAAGTTTGGCATCACATTCTGAAAAGAAAAAATTAACAACACCAATACCGGCAGCGCGAGGCCGGCGGGTACGAGAATTTCTCAAAAGAAAAAAATAAATCGTACAAAAAGAATATCGATTGCTAGTATGCATTACGCCAAGATGTGTTTTATGTACCTTTTTGCCTACTTGTTATTATTTTATTTTTTGAAAACTAACTTTTCAATCCCACATAGATCAAAGAAGCAAATTCATGCTAGCTTATATACCGTGTAGAATTAGATTTGTTTAAGTTGAAATAAAATATATTGTTGTTGGTTCAATATATATTAAAGTGAATAGACACTTGGGGGTGTGTGCAGGATTTGCAACGAGACCGTGAGTTCTCAACTTTTTCTTTTTCTTTTTTTTTAAAAAATTTTCATATTGCTACAATCGACTATATTTGAACTAATGTTTACAGTTTGATTTTCTTTGTGTCGTAACAACCCTAGCTAGATGTTTTCACCTTTTGTGACTTGGAACATTAATTAAAGAGTTAAGCACATATAAAACCTAGGAATAAAATAGGTTATGTTACTTTTGGGTTTTATATCATTAAGTGAATAAATTAAGCACATTAAAACTGAAAATAAAATAGTTTAAAAACATCTCATCTCAATGAATCACTAACCGGCATGACTATTTTTGAATATTTTACTTTACTATCGAGGATTGTTGCTCTTTGTGTTTCAAACAAATGAGGTGAGGTAATCATGGTTTTTGGCTTTTAGTTTTTATGCTATATGTGTTTTCTCATATTTGTGTTGTATAAATTATGTGCAGCGTTGCGACTGTTTTTTATTTTTCATTATATGTGTTTTGTCGTATGTGTGTTTGTTCACATGTTAGAGCCTTCATATCGGTAAGTCAAAAGCATATCAACATTGGGATGGATTTATGCGTAATCAATAGCTCTTCTCATCAATACATTTTTTATTTAAAGAATTTGCCAGATATTCAACATATATTTAATGAATAAAGTTTTTTTTGTTAAAAGTCGTAAACGTCAAAAAGTTCAGGGTAGTTTTTGTATCGTACATGCGTAAAAACCATATCAGTATTGGACTCGCTTTGTTTGTAATCCATAGCTTTTTGCAACGGTATGTTTTTTTATTAATAATTCGCTACGTATCTATTACATATATGACGAATAAAGTCTATTATATAAAAAATTCGTAAATAATTTATATAATTTAAACTTTTATAAAATTATACGTCTTTAGCCCTTATAGTTTATTTACTATTTCCGTGCTAATTTTTAAAGTGGTTAGATAGTTTAAGGGTGTGTTTTGAAAGTTTTTTTCATTTTATTTATTTTTTTTAAATATATATTAAACTTTATCATGTTTTATAAAATTGTACGCGAGTCAAAAGCATATCAATATTGGGATTGTTTTGTTCGCAATGCAGAGTTCTCGGCACCGGTATATTTTTTATTAAATAATTCGCTAGATATTTGTTACATATTTGATAAATGAAGTTTGTTAGGTTAAAAAATTGTAAATATAAAGAGTTTAGGGGTTTATTTTCTAAAGCGTCGCATAGTTCGGGTGTACTTTTGCCATTTTCTAAAACTCGTCGAAAAGACGTCGTTTCGAGAGTGTTGTTTTGTTCTTTCTTTTTGCACCAAATTGTTGTTTCATTCTTTGGCATCATTTTCTTTTATGTGCTGCTAAACGGTGTCGTTTCCTTCCATATTTAAATACTAGGTAGGCTTTTAGGCCGTGCTAAGCACGGCCCATGAAAGTCAACGTTTATTGTTAAATGATCATTTATATAGCCTTTAATTGTTAGTTTCCAATTCGACATTGAGTTGCTCAAGAGTTAGATCGATATAGCTGTTAATATTAGTTTCCAATTTGATATTCGTATAGCATCTTTGATTCAAAAAAATGTTTCTTTATAAGCAATTTCTACACGATGTAGCATCGTTGATAGTCTAGCAACATGATTCAAATTTTATTCTTTATAAGTTAATGTGTGTTTATAGAGAATAACATTCTTTGATTCAAAAAACTTATTGAAATTGCTTATTTATTTCAAACCTATATGCTTATAGTTATATTTATATAGGTGATATATGTAAAAGCTTGTTTACGCTCATGAACCTACTTTAGCTCGATATCCGAATCTCGGGCTCGAGCTCATT
The DNA here is from genome assembly GCA_019973895.1 of Chrysanthemum seticuspe. Taxonomy (NCBI): domain Eukaryota; kingdom Viridiplantae; phylum Streptophyta; class Magnoliopsida; order Asterales; family Asteraceae; genus Chrysanthemum; species Chrysanthemum seticuspe. Next base: position 345,412,848 of record BPTQ01000005.1, on the reverse strand, counting down.
TATTAAACAAGCTTTACACTCCTATTTAAAAAATATATATTATATAATATTCATTAAGATGATATACGAAAACATGTGAAAAAATATATTAAGACTATCCAATATCCACTTAACTATAACTTGAGTTTGTTGCTCAAACTTGATTCCTTCATTTTTGACTTGTAAGTTGAAAAAATTCAACACTCCTATTAGTTACCTTTGACAATCCTTCCACAAGCAAAATATATTTTCCCCATACTCCTATCACCCACCCCTTTCCCAGACTGTCTACTGTTCTCTTTCACTTGTCACAATAGCCATTCTAACAAGTATGCCCTATATTGATACACACTCTTACTCACTCTAGGGGTCTAGCACAATAGTACAACAAGACAAGGACGCCACACCTCAATCTTATCTCTTGCCACACAGTAAATATTCAGTACACTTTTAAACATCTTACTACTTCGTATTATTATTGTAATGTATAAAAAAGTTAAGATGCATTGTTTCTTACCCAATCCGTATTACTGTAATTATTTAAGCAAATATATACTCCCTCCGTCCCATATTAACTGTCCAGTTTGACTTTTCAAAGTCTTTCCCTTTCAACTTTGACCTTGAATAATTTTATTTATGTTATATAATACTTGATGCAAAATATATGAATAGAATGAGGATTTAAATGTATTTTCATTAATATAACTTTCATCAAGTATTATATAATACAAACAAAAATATTTAATGTCAAAGTTGACAAAAAAAGACTTAAAAAAGTCAAACATGACAGTCAATATGGGACGGAGGTAGTACTTTATATCACACAATTCATCAACAACCACATCCATACAACCAAACATTAATCTTGTACATATTTCCAGCATATTCTGCTAAGCGGCAAAGGCTACAGTTTTCGGCACCGCGATGTCAGCAGCTGTAGTTTCCGACACAGCAAAAGCAAAAATTTTGACATATTTACACAACAAAAAAAACAAACAAATCTAAGTAACAAAATTTACCCATAAAACTTTATAACAAATTTTACCAACAAAGTTACACAATAAATGTAACAATATTTATTAACAAACTTTATTACAATATTTACACATTAAACTATAATAATATTAAGAGTAAACTGCAAAATACATCCCTGTGGTTTACAGTTTCTGAGACCATACATCCCTGTCATAAACTATTGGCTAGTTACATCATTCGTTAGCCAAACGTTAGCCATTCTACATCTCTGGTTACTAACTCTGTTAGTTTTCTTCGTTAAGTGCTAATGGGAGGGCTGTTTTGGTCTTTTTACTCATACGAGGGATGTATTTTGCAGTTTACTCTTTTACATATATGAAGGATGTATTTTGCAATTTACTTTTATACTTTATTTTATTTTATTTTATTTTATTTTTTTTTTACAAGAAATTGGTGGGAAGCCGAGACACTAGTTGGGCTCCCACTCCTTTCTGAATACAAAAGCTAAGTCTGTGAAAAATAAAAGCCCCACTCTTGACATTATTATTAGAGAAAAGTACCAAAAAGTGCCAAAATCTTTTTGGTAGTCCCCTTCATGGTCAATTTTTTCCTCAATCTCCAAAATGGTCATGCGCAGCCACTCGACTCCGCAGCTCCACCCAAAATGTGACACGTGTCCCAACTACCAATACACCTTTTATTGCGCAACCGCCGGCTACTCAACCGGCGGCTAGGATGTGACATAAAGGTACTTTGTACTTTTTGCTTTTTGTACTTTTTTAAAAATTTAATTTAAAAAAAAAAAAAAACGTAATTTAAAAAAAAAAAACGTAAAAAAAAAAAAATAATAATTTTTTTTTTTAAAAAAACGTATTTTTTTTAAAAAAATTTTAAAATTTTTTAAAAAACGTAAATTTAAAAAAAAAAAAACGTAATTTTTTTTTAAAAAAAAAACGTAAAAATTTTAAAAAAAAAATGTAAATTTTTTTTTTTATTTTTTTTAAAATTTTTTTTTCAAAAAAAACGTAAAACATTTTTTTATAAAAAAAACGTAAAAAAATTTTTAAAATTTTTTTTTAATCTCACATGGCGCTACAGTAGTTTTGTACTTTTTTTTTTTTTTTTTTTTTTTTTTTTTTTTTTACTTTTTGTACTTTTTGCACGTGGATAAATGCAAGTCGAGTAAAAGTAGGTTGAGTAGCCGTCGGTTGCGCAATTTTGGTGGTTATTTGGGTAGAATAAAAAGTAAAAAGTGTACTTTCCTTATGACACGTGTCACATTTTGGGTGGAGCTGCGGAGTCGAGTGGCTGCGCATGACCATTTTGGAGATTGAGGAAAAAATTGACCATGAAGGGGACTACCAAAAAGATTTTGGCACTTTTTGGTACTTTTCTCTTATTATTATTATTATTAGAGTTAACTATTTATATAAAAAAAACATTTTGTCGAAAATATTATAAAAAATTCCAAAACTTTTATAAAAATTCCGAAAATTTTATAAAAAAAAATTCAAAAAATTTTATAAAAATTTTATAAAAAATTCCGAAAATTTTATAAAAAATTTTATAAAAAAATTTCGAAAATTTTATAAAAAAATTTATTAATAATTCCGAAATGTTTATAAAATATTCCGATAAAATTTTTATAAAAAACAAATTCCGTAAAAAACTTTCTTTTAAAATTTTTTGTTTTTAAATTCCGTTAAAAAATTGTTTTCTAAACTTTTTTCTTTATTACGAAATTTTTTATAAAAAATTTTCGACAAAAAAATTTCTTTTTTCTTTTTTGAATACTTATTGACGGAATTTTTTATCAAAAATTTTTGACAAAAAAATTTATTTTTTCTTTTTTGAATACTTTTTGTGGAGTTTTTTTATAAAAAATTTTCGACAAAAAATTTTCTTTTTTCTTTTTTGAATATTTTTTGACGGAATTTATAAAAAACAAATTCCGTCAAAAAGTATTCAAAAAAGAAAAAAGAAAATTTTTTGTCGAAAATTTTTTATAAAAAATTCCGTCAAAAAGTATTCAAAAGAGAAAAAAAAAATTTGTCTAAAATTTTTTATAAAAAATTCCGTAATAAAGAAAAAAGTTTAAGAAACAAATTTTTAACGGAATTTAAAAACAAAAAATTTTAAAAGAAAGTTTTTTACGGAATTTGTTTTTTATAAAAATTTTATCGGAATATTTTATAAAATTTTCGGAATTATTAATAAATTTTTTTATAAAATTTTCGGAATTTTTTATAATTTTTTTTTTAATAATTTTCGGAATTTTTTATAAAAATTTTATAAAATTTTTGGATTTTTTTTTTTTTATAAAATTTTCGAAATTTTTATGAAATTTTTGGAATTTTTTATAATATTTTCGACAAAATGTTTTTTTTATATAAATAGTTAACTCTAATAATAATAATAATAATAATACTAATACTAATAATAATATCTTACTCAAGCGTATTCGACGTTTCTCGATGACTCAGGACATTGGAGCGCGTGCAGCAATTTATATCTTTAATAGGATTGGTTTTACCATTGCTAGAGGGGTGGGGGCCCAGTTGGTTTCGAGGCTCCCCACTAATCTTTTGTAATCCTTTGAGTTTTTAATAAAAGTGTGATTTATAATAAAAAAAATATATATAAATAATAATAATAATTAAAAAAAATTAAAATATAAAAGTAAATTGCAAAATACGTCCCTCTTATATGTAAAAGAGTAAACTGCAAAATACATCCCTCGTATGAGTAAAAAGACCAAAACAGTCCTCTCGTTAGCACTTAACGAAGAAAACTAACAGAGTTAGTGACCAGGGATGTAGAATGGCTAACGTTTGGCTAACGAAGGATGTAACTAGCCAATAGTTTATGACAGGGATGTAAGGTCTCATAAACTGTAAACCACGGAGAGGTATTTTGCAGTTTACTCTAATATTAATTATTTGTCTACAAAATTGATCACAATAATCTTTATACAAGAAATCATACACCTTTTGACGGCAGCGAAGATCTGGTCATCCCTACGACGACATCCTACAAAGAAAATTGTAAAAAAATGTTAAATATTTGTTTTTATTAAACCTTGGAAATATGATAGATACGTAATTATATGAAACCCACCAGGGTGGTGGCGACTTTTTCCAGAAATATAGAGGCGGCTATAGCAGCAAGATCAACCGCCCGGTGATGCGAATCCGGCAACTAAGATAACAAAAAAAAAAGCACAGATCTATTATAAAAAAAAGTACAGATCTATTATTAAAAAAAGTAGAGATCTATTATAAAAAAAAGTACATATCTATTATTAAAAAAAGTTGAGATCTATAATAAAAAAAAAAAGTAGATACCTATTTCCGGCAGTAGCACGACTTTTTCCGGCGACCATAACTTTTTTCCGGCGACAGTTGCAGCTTGTTCCGGCGAGGCGTGCATATTCCGGTCACCGATATAAAAATTATTTTGGCCGGATTTGTAGAGAGAAAAAGAGACTAAGTGGTGGAGTGCAATTGTGTGTTTTGACTTGTGATATAAGGACAAAGTTATCTAGCTCAGACTTCCGAGTAACTTACTTTCATTAAATGTCGAGGGAATGAAAAAAATCCGAATTTCCATTTCGTTGAGAACCTGCATCTGCATTTTAGAAAGAGAAAACAAGTGAGAGAAAGTAAAGATATAAAATGATGAGGAGTAAAGCAAAGCGTAGAGAAGCTGAGATAAAAGGATAGTGAAATAGAGGGAATAGTGTCACACTGTTTTAAGCCTACGTGTCTTTTATTTGAGGCTACATAGTAACCTGAAGGCTTTGGTTTATAGTATAGGTAGATACTTATATATGCAATGGTCTCATAACTCAGTTGTATCTCATATTATGTGTAAATGAAAATTGCATATATATTATTTCAAAGAGGACAAAATACATGAAAAGGTACTCGACTTACTTTTCATATTTAATTGAGGTAGTTAACTTAATTTTTGATAATTTAAGGTATTAAAGTATCAAAGATGATTAAAATTATACAATGTAGAGGTTTCCTTCAAAATTTGTGGTTACTCCATTCGTGTCATATTTTCCTGTTTGATACATTTAACTTCCACCTATACAATTTATTGATTATTCTCTTTTAGTATAATTTTTGGTTAGTACGTGATACAAACATTTTTCTATCCATATCTCTTACAACATTTTTATCCATCAAACTATTACTAGTACTAGCTTACTTGCCCAATATTAGATGCAAAACCAATATTATTAAACTTAATACCAACCAAAATACTAAAGTGGATAGCGAAAATACTGCCAACACAAAGTAAAATATAACATGGCAAAGCTAAACTACTTTCGTGTTCATCAAACTTCACAAGAATCAGTTGATGAAAACATAAAATAACTAACAATGACTAGTAAAATTACCACCACGTTCATCAAAACATCTACAATTTTGGTGTGTTTTGTCTCCTTCGTTGGAATAGAAGCGATTTAGGTTTATATCAGTCTGTACTTTGGGTTTCAAAGAAAGGGATTTGAAGTATATGACTAATAATACGAAGTTAAAACATGTAAAAAAAATGATAACCAGCTAAAACATGATGTGAAGGTAAATTTTCCCAAATTTGAAAAATATTTATACTTTAATACCTTAAATTGACTACAATTGTAGTTTGTTTTGTGAGAATGAAAACATCGCGAGAATCTATTCAATTGAACATGATGAATCGTATTGCTATATTGCATACAAAAAATTTGATTACATACTTGAGGAGTATCTAGCGAACACCAAGGCTCCAAAGGCACAGTTACTAAGTTTATTGAGAGGAGGCATTAGAGGCCTGTCGCATTTGAACAAAAGATTAATTAATCACGGGAATATACGACCATGCAATATATGGATAAAAGAAGGGGATGATAGCCTTGTATCCAAAATTTGTGGCTTGGATAGTTGCAGACAGATAAAAGAAGGCGATGATAGCAGATCGGATATGCATACTTAAGCTTTTATTTTGCTAGCTTCCATGACTTATGATACAGATTTGGTAAGCCTAAACCCCAAAGACCAGGAAGTGAGAATCAACAGTCTGTTAACCAAACTTCTCACTACATAATTTGAAGCTTATGACATTATCAGTAAATTGTTGAAGTACAAATTATACCCGAGGCTATGCGACGCTTTAGAAAATAAACCCCTAAACTTTTTAATTCTAACAGGTAAAACTGGAATGATGGAAATGGAAATCCAAAAGCAAACATGTTAAAAGTTGGACAACATTGTTTTTTTTTTCTTTTTTTTTCATAAGATATACTAAATAGCTTTATTAATAAAGTAAGTAGTAATTAGTAAAATACCGAGCATAGTAGTATATACTAAATAGGAATAGTTTTGTTATTTAGTTTTCCGTGTTTAACGGTCGGGACCCGATGAGAATGATGAAGATCAAGAAGCTCGGATAACACTTAAACAAAGACCACATTGTACAGCGGTGAGACACTTTTACCCAAGTGTGTAAAAACTTGTTGAAGTTGTGTGTGGTTCCTTCCATTTATAGAGAGGTGATTATGATTTAAAGAAAAACTCTTGAAGTATAATCAACGGCTACCAGGGAGCCATGTGTTATAGATCATCTGCGGAGCAGAAATGGAGAACAGATAGACTATCTTCCTTGGCTCGTACAAAATGGTGCTTGTCGTGTGTCCTCACTACACAATGTCAGATGGTACATCTTTAACCATTAGTGATAGTTGGGAAACAACGATACTATGTGCTCAGTGTAGCCTGATGAGTTTCACCAAGCATTATTTGGCCTGGGATTTAAGCAGGGATAAAGTGTTTCTTGTTGGGATTGGTGATGGGCTTGATTCGAGAGTGTATTTAGTGGGTTTAGACCACTAATATTGATACGCTATCATGTATACTAAGAGCAATAGGTGTGGTCCGTTATGCATGTTCGTCGTTCGACGTGGAGCCTCGCCGAGACTCGCCGCCACACCGGCTGACCTCGCCGTCGGTCGCCGTTCGTTCCCTCTTCGTGGTGACAACGAGTTGAAAGTCTGACAAAAGGAAACGAATATATTTTTGATTTGTGTGTGTAGTGTGTGATGGGAAGATGAAGGTTTTTTTTTTTTTTTTTTTTTTTTTTTTTTTTTTTTTTTTTTTTAAGTAGGGTTCAATTAAAGTTGTAGTGGTGGCTTGCTGATTTTTCTTTGAGCAATGGTTTGCTGACAAATTTTACATTCATTTTTTTTATTGTTTAATTTATAACTTTTTTATAAATATATTGTATTGTATTTTTATTTTTATAAAATGAATTTAGTTTTTTTGGAAATTTGAATAAAAAAAATAAAGTTATAGTGGTGGGCCTCAAATGAAGAGGTTGAGGTTTGTTGTGAGTAATGGGACGTTAGTTGTGGTTAGTTGTGGAGGTTTGTTATGATGATGTGGCAGTGACGTGGCGGTGATGAAGAGGGGATGCCTCTTCACCACACCTAGTTCTCTAAGTCATACTTTCTCGGACAACCAACAATTTGAGCAACTAAAGGAAGGACGTAAAAGTTTAAGTGAGACAAGATAACAGATGAATTCACGAGAAAATACGAAGTGTTTTGAGATGTGTTCTAAATGAGACAATATTTATACCAACTCTTAGCATCTACAAATTGTGCATGATGTTTCTATAATGTTTCTATAGTGTTTGTAACCTTTAGTCTATAATCGGTTACCTTTTGTATTGACCATTTCTTAAGCAAATTTGATAATGTAAATGGATGTTTTTGTATTTAAGTTTGTGAAAATAAACTTATGAAACTTGAATTGATCTTGAATTGATTGGTTAAACTTAATGCTTGTTTTTATGAACTAAAATCTTGACGAATTTTTAACTTGTAAGAACAATAGATTAGTACACCAACTAATTATCACAACCAACATGTTAAGAGGTTAACACAATCATACTAATCAAGGATAAGAAACTAGTTTAAGCAAGTGTAATTTTTAATCATCTGAATTTCACTATATCTATTCTCGTTGTTATATGTTTTTGGATTGCCTAGTTGATTTAAACTTGTTAATCAGATTCACTCAAATCCCTGCGAACGATCCCGACTTACCTTCATAATCTTGCTATAACGGACGAGTGCACTAGCTCGTATGTGTTATTGGTAAAATTGGTAAATCGTGTTTTATAAATTTAAAACTTGTACACACCCAGCACATCAATACCTATTGGGTCAAATATACATATACAATACTTAAGGCTTCGGTTCCATGAGCTTAGGGAAATTTTATTTACATTTACAGGACATAACAATCATACTTTCTAAAATCTTGTGGTTCACTATTACACTTATTTAATGGCAAATTTTCACTTTCAGGACATTGTGGGTTACACAATGATCTCATTATTTTACAACATTGTTACACAATGGTCTCATTTATTTATGATATTGCGAGAGATGCAACGATTAATAAATTCTTTTGATAAATATTCCTCTTACTTTACATTACTCTTTACTCAATCTATGAACTCACCAACAATATGTTGACAATCTTAGCATGTATTCTCAGGTACCTGATTTTGGCATGGTTCAGCATTCATGAAGTCTCATTTAGAGGTCATTCTCTATAACTTGATCTTTGTATTATGAAATAGCACCTCAGTGACGATGCCTTCCGTTGCGGTATTTTTGGGGGTGTTCCAGAAAACTTACTTGTAAACCGTGAAACTACTGGGTTTAGGGTTTAGGGTGTAGGATTTAGAGTTTAGGGTCTTATTTTTTAAACTCTAATATTTATATAATTCAAATGATAAATCTATTAAAATGACTTAATTAGAATTCGTTTTCTATTGTTATAACTGTTACGCCATGAAGTAACACCCAGTTTGTATTCCGATGCGTTCACGAAATTAGGGGTGTTATACCCGAAGTCTATCAAAATCCTAAATCATTTTGTTTAGCAATAATTAAATTATTATGTTAAGGCTAATGATCAAATAAAATCAGATTTTTGTGTGAGAAGAGAACCAATGATTCAAAAAAAATCGAAAAGTTCCACACCAGAGGAACATTGACTCATTACTTAACCTACGCATTGTTGGAATATGTATATATTTATAAAACCGTGCATGTCCGGATTCAAACTCGTGACCACGGGATTGCACACATTAGAAAATGAGAATTAAAGTTATAATTAATGTAAAATGATTACGATTAATTATTACACAAAACTCGACTAACGACCATTAAGTATTTAACGAGAAATGACAAATGACCGTTAAATGTAAAGAGAAGGACTAGTAATGAAATATCTTAAAATGGAAAAGATTTAGGGTCCATTGGGCTTGCATATGGCCGGCCATTAGAGGGTTCTCACAACCCAAATCCCTAACTTGTTCTCTAAGATTTCCATCTACTATATAAACAAACCTAGGGTGAATGTTTAGGGTTAATTTTTGTGCATTGAATTAACCGTAGATCTCTCCCTCTCCCTCTCTTGCTAACTTCGGCCGAACCCTCCTCCTTAGCGTGTTTTGGTTTTGTTTTTCCATAAAACAAGGGCTTGTGTTAGATCTAGCAATCTCATTGATTCGTGGTTAATTCGTGTGTACAAAACTGTGTTGGTAAGACATTATTCTTACACCAACTAGTTTGAGTTGTAAAACAGTAAGGGACAACTCTTTAAACCACTTCATCTTCTTTGTGCAAGAGATCTAACAAATTTCAAGAGGTATGTGATGTGCTACGTTGGTGCAAGTTTTAAAAATTTATAAACACGATTTAACCGTCTAACCTATTAACACATACGAGCAAGTATACTCGTCCGCAATAGCAAAGTTTGGTAAGTCGAGATCGTCCCAAGGGATTTTGTGTTTGAAATTGATTTGTTTGAAAAGATTCCAACAAGAAAGCTTGTCAAGGCTTCCTCGAATAATTATGTTCTAGCGAAATTCAATAAGAAATATATGTATATACTTGTGTGTAGTCTATAATCAATCATAAATAGAATTCATGAAGGTTTGGTGTATACTCTTAATATGATGCACAAATCATAAGCAAATGATTCCCCAACCATGGTATATGTTTGTAAAAACCATTCTAAGAACAAAAACATTTAGGTAATCCTTTCGGTCCTTATCCCAATGATTATCCTATAGAAATTCCATTTGTTTGCAACATGTTCTTATCAAATTTGTTCTTACAAATCTTTCGACCCTTTCGTGATGAAAATGCTCCTAGTCTTGTTTTAATAAGCAAACATGGTGGTTGTCAATCACCATATCCCCATACTAGTTTGTCACTCATTTTTTGGAATAAAACACAAGAGAAATCCTTTCGGTCCTTTTTCTTAAAACATGTTTTATCGACAAATCAAACCAAGACTAGTATTTTTCCAACAAACTCATTTAAACAAGATCATATGTACATGCATCACATTTTGAGAACACTACTATGATTAACTACATCCCACACACAAGTATATCCCAAAACTACTCCATGATAATAATAATAATAACTAAACACAAATAGTAACAAAGTAATTCCAACAATTCAAGAGAATAGAATTCCATAACAAAGTTCATAGAATACCTAAACTTTTGTGATTACAAGAGTTAGAATTCGTGGATTGTAGCAACCACGCGCCTCCAATCACCTAGGTTCACCGTACAACTCCAAACTACCAAAACTATGGATGAGAATTGTTCCCTCCTTGCTCCTGGACATTTTTCAGTAAGAACTAAGCTTTTGGGCTGAATAATATGGTTAGTATTAGTTTTGGTGTAAACTAATACAATTTTGGTTGTGTCACACCTAGTATACTAGGACTAAGTTCATTATATAGCCAAAGGTGCTTGCTCAACTGACCAAAAACGTCCCCAACAAGTAAATGTCAAGAAATGATCGGACTCCAATGATTATGGGGAGTTAAGGCAACAATAAATGCGACTTTGTGTAACTGCAGCACGAGAAACCGGATCGGTTTCGTCTCCAACCGGATCGGTTGTAATTTGACCATTCGCCCAGCCGGATCCGGTTACGGGTTGTGACCGATCGGCTGGGTTTGTGCTGTTTTGACTTTTTGTTGACTTTTCTCATATACGCTTCATTCTTTGCTCTCGCTGATGATTTCCAAGGCAAAACTTGATCTTCCCTTGCTGTAAATACTTAGAAATCATTGAGCTTCCCAATCATTGAATCCACAAGCTTCCTAGCTCGACTTCCTTCCTCGAGAATCTTCCAAATGTGCATAAAAACTTCATTTCTTCACTATTCGCGATACCTGGCTACATATACATACATGATGAGTGTCTAAATACTCATCATTTTTGTACAATATAAACTGCAAAATCATCTGAAAACACTCAGAAACACATCAAAATGATCAAAATATCACAAATCAGTGTTTTATGTGTTTTAAATGCAAAAATATCAAAATCAGATGAAAAACGTATCAAATTTGCAAAATTGGCAGTTTTAGTCCCCCAAGTTTCAAAAGTTGTCAAAAACAGTCCCTGAGCACATAATTTCAAAAGTAAAATCACCAAAGGTCCTTTTAAAATCATAACTTGTCAAATTTAGTCCTTTGGTGAAAAATATAAAAAGTTTGAGAAAATTACAAAAATGGCCCTTCAAGTTTCAAAATTGGCAGAAATGGCCCCTGGAAAATTGGATAATGACAGATTTGGTCCCTGTACTTTTGAAGCTTGTCAGTATTAGTCCTTGGAACATCTTTGATGAGTTGGCAAGAGTGGCCCCTCAAGTTTGGAAGAATTACAAACTAGTCCTTGTTATATTAAAGCCTTTTAAACCTTTTTGGACCTTAAGCCAATTCTGGACCCCCTGTCATTAAACCATTTTGGACCCCTTGATATTAACACTGCCTGGTCAAACCAAACAAGTCAAACAGACTTTGGCGCCATCTCTTCTCCTCCCCACTTGATCCCTGAAATCACTCAACTAGCCATCCCCCCTCCTCTCCATATCACACTCCTTGTCCCCTCCATATCAACAAAAACAAGAATCATTTAATGATCCTTCAACCCCCTCACTCAACCCTCCACCTGTTAAAACCCACTTTGGCGCCAAAATGATCAAACGGCCATTATCAACTTTAAGCATCCAATGGTTATTATTATTGGTGGGAAATGCTAAAGTCAAGTGGGAGAAGCAGTTGGCATATAAAAGAGAGGAGAGAAGCAAACAGAGAAGAGTAGCTAGTTTTTCATTTTTTTTCTTTAATGTTGAATTTTCTTTAAAATGTATTAGTTTTAATCAAATGTTGTAGTTAAGTTTATATGTATCACCAATTAAGTTAAAACATCTTTGTTTTGTGCTTTTTGATTACCAATCTAAGTTTTCACTATAGTTTCAAAATTCTATGTTTACTGTTGAATGTTCAGTTTCAAATTTATGCATGCAATCCTCTAATAAGCTCAAGTTATAATCAAATAAGCTCACTTTAGCTTATTGTAGTCTCTGGTGTGCCTGCTGAATCAGTTCAAGCAGTTTTGGCTTTTGGTCAAATAAAGTCAAACTGTCTCATTGGATCTATGAATTGGAAATGGGTTGAATCAGAAGTTGGATTTTGGTTGGAAATGGTTTAGTATAGTGAACTTGGGTTTGGTTTTAAGCTACACAATAGCTGGACAGTGGTTAGTTAAGTTTCTCATTTTCAATTCCTAGTCAAATTGCAATTTATGCTTATCTGTGAATCTGAGGTCTCCACCAGTTTTAATCTGTTAACATAGGTGTATTTAGGTCATTGTAACTTGATTTGATCAATAGTACCATCTGGTTTAATGTTTTTCTCAAGTTAAGTTTGCATATCAGTTTGAAAGTTGTGTTTGGAATTGCTGTACTTACTGTTTTAGAGGCCTATTCAGTAGTTATCTTTTGTTGTTTCAAGTTTGTTAAGTCCAATGGAGTCCTTATCTGTCTAGTTCTTGCACCCAAATAAGCTCAAAGTCAAAATTGTACTTCAAGTGCTTTTGCAGCTTTACTGTTGGGATTTTAACAAATCCATTTCTTATTTTGTGTTTAAATGTCCTAGATTAAGCTAGCATTAGGCTTATTACATCTATTAAGTCCATTTTCAGTTCACAAATTGGTTTCAAAATCCATTTTAGTCAACTTTTCCATTTCTATGTCAAAAGTCAATTTGAAAATCTCAGTTTTGGTCAAGCTAGAGTGATTTTTATTGGACTCATTTCTGAGTCATTCTCTATGTAACTTGTGGATTTAAAAAGCTCTACTGGTCTAGTTCATTATTGTAATTTTTATGTATTTTTGTGAATTTTCCATAAGCTCCAAATGAGCTTGTCAAAAGGGCTTGATATGCCCTGTGCAACTGACTCAGTTTAAGCTGAGTCTGCACAGGGTTTGCAACCCTTGTAACAAGCTCATTAGAGCTCATCCTTGTTTCATTTTTGGTTCATAGGTACTCAACCAGGTCTAAGTTAGGTTCCAGCTTCTGCTTTCCAGTTTCTAGCTGATTCAGTTGCTTATTCATAAGCTCAAACATGCCCCCCTTTTACTGATTTTAGCCAAAAACTCAAAACATCAAATCTGTTGTACTGGTAATCCAGAGGTTATGGGGTGTTGTTTTTAGTTGCTTTAGGGTTATTTTAGCTTGTTCAACCTTCTGTTTCAGTTTGGTGCTTGTTGTGCTCATCTAGCTTATTCAAAGTGCTTATTTCATAAGCTCTTCCACATCAGTTCCTATTTCTCACACATAGCACCTTGTTTTTCTATTTTTCCTTTATTCCTAGTATAATTTTAGACTTTTCCTGAAATTTTCAGATTTTTCTAAGTTGTTTTGCTATTTTTCTTAATTTAAATTAGTTTTTAATCCTTTTTAATTAGCTTTTAATACAAATAAATTAGAAAAAGCTTAAAAAAATATGTTTTCTATTTTCTTAGGTTAAGATAAATATAAAAGTAATAAAAAGTATTTTTCTATAATTTTCTTAGCTTAAAAAGTATTTTTTAGCATTTTAATTAGTTTTAAATAGTTTTAAATTAATAATAAATATATAATAAGTCTAAAAAATATATTTTCAGTTTTAAAATAAGTTTTATCATATTTTAGATTTTTCTAACTTATAATTTCATTTTTCTAGGTTAATCTTGTATTTTCTTGTATTTTAGTGCATTTTAAATACTTAATAAATAGTTTTTAATTAATAATAATTAGATAAATAGTTTTAAAAATAATTTTATTTTTCTAATAATTTTCTTATATAATTAGGATTGTAAAAATGTATTTTTCATATTTTTAGGATTTATATTGTGTAAGTTTCACGTTTTTATTTGTACGTAGACGTAATTTTATTTTAAACGTAAGTTTTACGTTTTAGGTTTTAAACGTTCATCACTTTAAATATAGTGATAGCGTTTATTTAATATCTTTTATCTTTTTAATTTTCTTAATTTGTATTTAAGTCGCTGTTATTTATTAACTTTTTCAGTAGTGTAATTATCCTATCCAAATCCTTTCTGATCACTATCATTAGTGATCATTCTATCGTCTGATCTAGTGTTTGACACACCATTGAGTCTCCGTGGGACATAACGACCCGGGAATCCCCTGTATTCTCTGATCTTCATTGCATTTGTGTTTAAGCTGTTTTAAGTCTGTTAGACTTGACGGTTTTGAGCAGATCAATACACAATACGCATCTTTGCACTTTTGCAACAGTTATGAGTAAATATAGCCGATTATCATGCACAAAACTAACAATAACGCTACTAAAAACATGTTCATTTTAGGCGTTATCAGTATGTTACGCGTTTAATTTTCAGCTAGTTAATTGCTATTATAATCTAAGTCTTCCACTGTGTACTCTGTGATGTCTACATGTTATTATTTGTATATCATGTATCATAACCTCCATAGTGGCATCACGAGCCATTTATAATGAGTAATTAATTACTGAAACGCATAAAACAAATAAATTGTATTGTGTTATTAATTGTATGCTTATATCTAGGGTTTGCAAAACCTAAACCCATAAAATTTCTTTTTTTCTTGGGCGGGGGGGGGGGGGGGGGGGGGGGGGCTTTTTTTGTGCCCTAATTAGGGTTTTGTGAATTTTTGTTTTTAATTAAATTAGAAAACCCTAGGTTGCATGCAATTTTATGTGTATTAAATTTCGTAACTCTTATTTAATTGCATTATTTGTTAAGTGTAATTTATGTCCATGGAAAATACCTGCATGTTTTGTCATGGATCTCTTTTATTGTATGCTTTAATTGGTTAAGTGATATACACTAATTTCTGATAGATCAAAAATTGTGGATGACCTCAATCATTATTATTAAATCAATTATGTGCTATGTGGTATGTATTTAATTTTGACTTACGCAATCGATGAATCGATGCATGTGACTCACCTTGTACATAGATGAAAACGGTTGAAAGTCTTAATTAGATATATACATATTGACAGATCTAGAATTCATTATTAATAGGATTTATTAAAAGGTCTGCATGTGGCTATTTGATATGCATGATTAATTGTTAAGTTATGTATTCATTGTTTATATGTTTGTTTTTTAAATACTTGCTTGTTTGTTTTGTGTGACAATGGTATTTTTATAAGAAAAATAAACTGATCTAAACAATGGTGAAACATGTGCTTTTTTAAGCATAGTAGTCGTAAACGTTTAATTGATTGATTTTATGCGGATGCAGGTTTTAATGACCAGATCTTAATATTTATAGTGTCTTGCTATACCTATGGTCTACCCTAATGCACTAACGGGCAGTGTACCCGGTCGCGTGTAGTGTAGTAAATGGTAAATCCGAGGTCGTCCCAAGAGCTATGTGTGTTGTATTATTACTATGTCTAGTGTCACAGAATAATAATGGTTTCGATAGGGATTTAACTAATTAGACTACTAATGCAGAATAGAATAAAAGCAAGTAAATAGATAAAGGGAGATCAATAGACGAATAGTGGTGCTAACCCAGTCAATCCTCCTAGCTAGTTATGTCTACGTCTACCTACTTCTAATTACGTCAGGCAGGGTCAAATTCGAGAGGACAACATTTGGTCAATTCGCCCTAACCTATCAGCAAAGATGCCACCACAGGAGAAATCAGGCGCACCGTCATAAGTCCTGTTGTTCCTGGTCCCCTAAGCCAAGTCATTAAGTACCGCTACATGCTAGATTCAAAATAGTGAGTGCCCGGCCGTTAGGAACTTAGACACTACACCCCCCAGTTCTTAAGTTCATCCAAACGATAGGTGATCAGTTGGTCAAATCGCACAAGTAGAAAGGGTCTTCAGTTGGTCATATCTTACCCTTCCCGTGTCAGCCCACTCAACTAGGGTCAGTTGGTCATATCTCCTAGGAAATTGGCCTGTACCACCATTCAAAACTACCGAACCAAGGGTGCCTACCAAAGAACTATGCATGCATACACTTAGAAATAATTGTACGGAAGTAAAGGTAAACGTAAACAAAACAATTAAGGAATCATAACTAGGCTAGCACCAAAGGGTTCTTAGCCGCTCATATTAATCATGCAAATCAATTCAATATTTAAATGAACGAAATACATGAATTGAAAGTAAAAGAAATATAAAATGCTAAAGCTTATCGTAATGGAGTGACTTCTCCCTTGGAAACTGCTCCGTATGCTCCCCTAGACTTGCCTTGAGCTTTTTCCCATGTTCTCAGAGAGTTGTGTGTGGAATGGGATGATTTGAAATGTTGGAATTCGTGGGGTATTTATAGGCCAGGTCTGGATTACGGCGTAACCAATATAGGAGTTACGCCGTAACCTTCTATTCCGTCGTAAATGCACTAGATCTGCTAGTTACGGCGTAACCTAATAAGTGGTTACGCCGTAGTCTTCAATAAACATGGTTACGTCGTAAGTGATGCAGTAGTTACGGCGTAAGTATCAGTGGCGTATAACCTCATTTGACCTAATGGAGTTACGTCGTAACCTTTGGGAAGAGTTATGCCGTAACCTCTTGATAAGTTGGTATTCTGGGTCACGCAATAGTTACGGCGTAATGTGAGAGAGGAGTTACACCGTAACTTCTTCTAAATAGGCATACTGTGATAAATCTTTAGTTATGTTTCCATTTCCGCGTCTCTTTAGCTCCAATGCTCGTAATTTACCTGAAAGTGGAAAACAATGGAAAACAAGCGTAAATCCATATAAATGATATAAATAACGAGCATTATCGGGGGAAATTGACACTTAATATTCAAGACTATTTGATGCTATCAAATATCCCCCCACTTGAACTCTACTTGCCCTCAAGTAGACCTTATTAGATAGATTCCTAAAAAAATATCTCCCAAAACCTGGAAAATATGAGTTTACAAATCCCTTATGCTAGAATAAAACAAAGCCGAACACCTCACGAAAGGTGAACAAACACTCAAATCTCTCAACTATTCTAAGTGTCAATTTCGGGGTGATCACTCAATCGCACCGTCATAGCATGTATTCTATCATAAGCTTTGCGGTTACACAAATCTCCACCACTAGAGTTAAGGGCTAAACAATTCTCGAAGGCAATATGGGTAGACACGACAAAGGTTAAGGGGTGACTCGTCATTACAAACATGTCACGGCGAAGTGGACAAAATCAATGATACATGACCAAATCCATGGCCAAGACACCAAAGATTGCTCGTTGCATCACCTAGACACGCTTCATGACTAAAGGGTAGTGTTAATACAAATAAGCCGTAAAAACGTTTATTTATATTTTACGATCTTCTAATGTTTTGTCGATAACAAAAGTAAAATCATATTAACGAAACAAATAAAACACGTAAATGGTTTGAACTAATAGTTTTATAACACACTTACGTTTTCACATAAAACACTATAACAAGATTAAGTGATTTTATATTTTAGATACACATGTACAACAACTAGTGTTTACATATTGGCTTAACAAGTTTAAGTAACTCTATGAGTTAGATACATATGTACAACAACTAGTGTTTACATATTGGGTTAATACATACTTATATTAAGTACACTAAAATGGGTAAAAACAAGTATATACTAAAATGGGTAAAAACAAGTATATACTAAATAGATAAAAATTAGCAAATGGTTTTTGACCCATAACCCATGGTTTTATATATACCACTTACAAAAGTTCAATGTATCCTTAAGGTACATTGTATCTAGATTGAAAACCATGGATCAACCCATAACCCATGACCCATGACCCATAACCCAAAATACCTGATAAGGTTTTAAAAGGTACCTTTTTGAGGGGTCATTTAAGCCCTTATTCGATCACTTTTGTATCCGTTATTGCTTAATATCGTTCCTTTTCACTTTTTAGGTCTCTTGAAGGCAAAATGCTGGAATGATGCTTATTTGGACGAAAAGGCGCGAATATACGAAGAAAATGGCCAAAGTCAGAATCGAGACCCTCAAAGCTGCTGAAACATAAGGCGACGGCGTCACTGCATATCTGCGACGCCGTCGGGAAGGAATTTTGCGACGGGTCAGAGGCGAAATTGCATGTTTTCAAGGGACGACGTCAGGTTCTAAAGGAATAGGCCGTCGCTACTCAGACGGCCTAGATGCAGCCAAGACGGCGTCAGAGCTGAAGGGGACGGCGTCACAGTCATAAGGTGACGCCGTCGCAAGGTTTACGTGGCCAAGACGAAACCCTAATGACGGCGACACGACGGCGTCACGAAACATAAGGTGACGCCGTCGCAGATGTAATCTTATATATAGAATCTGAATTTTTCAGTTTTTGTGGTAGTCTTTTGGAGTAAAAACCTAAAACCGAACCAAGGCTTTCTTGTGCAGTATTTTAGGGTTCTAAACCCTATTATACATCAAGATAAGTATTTACTTCATTAATTTAATTATGTCTTTGATTATTTGTGTGTATGCTTGCATGTTCTCCATGTCCGGCTAATTTATTTGTGTGTTTGCTTAGGGAATATGAAACTTAATTATTGATTATTGATTGGTTGATACTTATCTTAGTTGACTAATGATCTAGAGTGCGCTAGATTATTCGTTGTGTACTTAATGCTTGACTTTTCTTTGTGAACTTTAGAATATAATTATCTAGGTAATTGTAGGATAAAGTATTCAAGGACAACCGTAGAGTAGGCGTCTATAAATCACTAGAGGATTTGTAAACAAGACCCTTTGGTAAATTCAAAGAGTTAGGGAAATAAGCACGCCCTATAGCCTTAGAATCACAACGCAACTAGGAATAAGGACGTGACAAATCAACCATCAATAGGAGATAATTAAGGAGTAGTAAAACCTAAGTAAACACATCTTTAAATCATCATACGAGCACACAACAATAGACATAGACTATCCTTAGCTTAGTTAATTAGATAAGTAGAGTAATCGGTAGAAATACCAACCCCCAAATCCAAACCCCGAGATTTGTACCTTTCCATTTCATAAAATATAAAAATACAAAACAGCAATTCGACTTCACATGCAGCTAAATTCAGATTTCCACTCCCTACTAATAAAAAACATAAAAATATAAAATACTTTACCTTTCCATGTTTAGAGCCCCAAACCTAAACCCCCAACCATAAAGATGGCTAATGAGATGAATAGATTAATTGATTCGATTCCTATCAGATACAGATAACAACACACG
>BPTQ01000005.1:345300667-345390179 GCA_019973895.1 Chrysanthemum seticuspe | reverse complement strand
CTTGATGTTCCAACAACGTCAGGGTGAATCTCTCTACGAAGCATGGACTCAATTCAAGGACTTACTTCATAAAGTCCCTCATCACGGCATTGATCTTTGGCTCCGAGTCCAAATCTTTTATGATCATGTCAACTTCCCCACCAAGTGATCCATTGACCAAGCGGCCGGTGGAAAACTTAGTGATCTCACCGCGGAAGAATCATGGGGTATAATAGAGGACCTTGCCCTCTATGACAACGAAAGTTGGGATGACCCCCGTGAGCTGCCCAAAACCGTTAAGGCAATCTCCTTGCCTCCCATTGACTCACAACCTTCCAACCGTAGGATGACCGAACTTGAAGATCAAGTTAAATTCCTAATGAGTTCCTACGAAAATCCTAAGTCCTCACGTCAAGTGAATAAAATCACTCTACCTTGTGAGTTATGTAGTGGTCCCCATGACACTCGTGATTGCACAAGACCCCCCGAACAAGCTTTTGCGGACTACGCCTCCATGCGTACTGACGGAGCGGGAGAGAAGTGGTACACTTTCAAGCCCGAACAAAACAACTTAGGAAACTCTTACAACCCCTCATGGAGAAATCACCCTAACCTTAAGTGGAACCAAAACTCAAGCACACCCCAAAGCTCATCTAGTCCACCTAATAGGTTCAACTCTCTAAACACCGGGAACCCCACTAATCTTGAGGCAATTGCATCTAGATTCCTGTCATCTCAAGAGACTCGATTGACTAAGCTTGAAGCCGATTTTAAGCAAAGACAAAGCGAGATGACAAACAAGCTCGATGCCCTCTTAAAAGCCTTCAATGAACGGGAAGTTGGAGCACTCCCAAGTGATACTATAAAGAACCCAAAAGTGAATTCGATTTCGTCGACTTCATGTTCTTGTTCACCATGGGAGAATGCACATCCATGCCCCTCATACCCAACGGTTCACTCGGTAAATGCTATCAAAAAGGGTTCCAAGCCATCCAAAATGAGGTACCAAGGCCCTGCACCATTGGTAGAACCTACTCTTGAGAAACCCGTCAACCAAGAATCCAAACCTAGTTTAGAGGAGGAGTACAAGGAACTCCATCAAGAAAAACCGATTCTTGAGGTCTTAGCTCATGCACCTTATTATAATGCTTTACAAGAAAAATATGAGTTAGAACTTAAGCTTGGAAAACATGGGTCCGCTTTTGTGCGAAATAATTTACCTAAGAAGTTAGACGATCCCGGGCTATTTACTCTTCCGTGTAGGCTTGGAACTTCCAAACCTCTCGACGCTCTAGCCGACTTAGGGTCATGCATCAGTCTTGTTCCGTTGTCCCTCCATAGAAGCCTTAACTTAGGTAAAATAGAACCAACGGAAACCATCTTAGGTCTAGCGGACGTTAGTGTTGCACGTCCGGTAGGAATAATAAAAGACATGGTAGTACACGTAGGAGAGTTGACTCTTTTGGCCGACTTTCATGTGCTAGACATGAATAAGGACCCGACATGCCCATTACTAGTAGGAAGAGTATTTTTAGCTACCGCTAGTGCCATCATCGATTGTAAGATGTCCAAGATAGTGGTAGGAGAGAGGAGTGCTAGGTCAATTTACGATGTCAAAAAGCATACGTACTACAAAGAAGAGGAAATCCCACATGAGATTAGGTTGGATAGAGAGCCTTCTAGATATGGACCTTGGATAGATAAGAACCTCATAGGCCCCCAAAGACCTTTTTACCTAGATGAAGCCTTCACTAGTAAAGCAACTTTCCAAGAAAAAGAAATGGCTAGGGACATGGAAGTGAACCCGTTCGAGGACGCCTTAGTATTTAGGAAGATGACCGAGTTCCTAGGAAGCTTGCCCGTCAACCTTGTCATGAATAAGTGGAAAGTTGAGAAATCTAAACACAAATGGGATTGGGATAGACCGCCTAGTGACGGTGATGGAGAGTGGCACATTAGGATAACAATCTATGATCCTGATGGAGAGAAGTTTGAAAAGGCATATCTAACCGAACGTACTACTAGGAACCTGAATGATAAGTTTGATCCTTATGACATTGTTGAGGATAGGCTTACTTATTTCGGTACGTAGGAGCACGACTACGAGTCTAGCTACAAGACTCTTAAATAAAGAAAAGCGCTTCGTGGGAGGCAACCCATGCTTAATTGTTTGATTGTTAGTGTCATATATCTTTTGTTAATTGTTTATTCTCATGTTTAAATTTGTAAAAATGCTTTATTTTGTCTTTAACCTCGTCTTAATTACATATAAAGGTATTTTACATAAAGGATAAGTGTAGGGAGGATTACACACGTTTTCAAAAGAAACGTAAACATGAGAATAACAATTCATTAAAAGATATATTTGTGTGTTTGTTCGAGTCAAATGCTTGTATCGAGTCATAATGGATGTTTTGCAGAAATTTTTCTAGATTCTAAAGATGTAATTTTTCCAGAATTTTTTTCAGAAAATCGCAGACCAGTTTTTGTCAGGATAACCTGACGGCGTCAGGATTGCAACCTGACGGCGTCAGGAAGGAGTAAAAACAACATATTACTTTTTTCTCGTTTTCTGAGCTACTTATAAATTTTTGGAATTTTCCAGGTCTTAATTTTTCAGAAATTCTTTAAACATCCATTCCACAAGCATTATATCCTAGTTTAAATCGAGTCTTATATATATTATTACCGCCGATTTTACGCGAAGGTTTCGTTTGTTTTCTTCAAGTGTGCAGGTTTAATTTATCAAGAAGAAGTTACATAAGATTGGAAGGAGCTTTTCACGCATAAATTCTTCTTGAAGAAAGATTTAACCACTACTTCACACACGGATCCTACCGAGCTAATCAGGGGAGTACTAGTTTCTTTCGTTTTTAATTATCTTCCATTATCATAACTTTGATACTTTCGGGGAACATTGGGGACAATGTTCAGTTTAAGTGTAGGGAGGGAAAATAAAATGGGAACTTTGAAACTATGCTTATCCTTGATTATTTGCTTTGTCCAATTGTATTTGCGTAATAAACCATGAGAAAATATCGGTTAGGGTAATTTTGGCACCAAATTTAAAATATTTCATGACATATAGGAGTGGGCCATTAGTTTTAACAAAAGCGTCTCACGGATAGGAAGTTGCATGACTAGCACAAAACCCTTTACCACCTAAATTCCACCCAAAATGTGAGGATCGCCCTTAGATTAGTAGGAATTAAAGCATTCATCTTTAATGCTTAGAGTGTGAACCGGTAGTATATTAGATTCTAGAACTTGTTTTGTGATGCATTCCGAGATCGCTAGTAAGACTACACTTGTGTAGTTAGGAATAACTAAATGATAAGAGGCATTAGGATAACCCTTGTTTGATACCCGTAATATAATTACTTCTTCCACATCGGTTGAGTAATTCCCCCACACCCTTTGCGTTGTACTCATCTTTAGTACACGATACCCCTAGTTAACCCCTCAGAGACTCCTTTTCGCGGTTCTCGTGATGTTTCGGTTTTTCCAGAATATCAATGAAGAGCATTGTTTACACCCCACCCCCAAATATACACCCAAATCGCCTTAGCCTACCCTATATGCACTCACTTTTAGTGCATTATTGTTATCACCCTAAACCCTTAGTTCAATTATTTGGTTGCTTGCATGAGTTGCTAAGTCGAGTCATATCCTTTGTATACAGTTTTGGGACGATTGGGATTCATGGGAAAAGTTAAAGTTTATAAAATGACGGGAAGGGAACGTTAAATTCAAATTCCCTTTGTTTGCATAATAATGTACCCCAAGTGTTTTGATCTTTTCAATTCGGGTCAAATTAGTGTTAGAGTAATAAAAACTCAAGTGTAGGGATGTGTATAAATCCCTATCATTTTGATGTTACCGTAGAGGATGGTAGACTAAAAGTGTATGAAAAAAAATCGAAAAAAAAGAGAGAAAAGAGAAAAGAAAAAATAGAGTGAAAAAAAAAAAAAAAAAAAAAAAAAAAAACATACGGGCTACCATCCTACATCTATCCTTTAAATTTATGTTTGTTTATTTCAGTTAGCTAGAGTCTAGAGTGTCGAGTCTTGGCTTAGCAACGCCATTCTTCGTATGCATTTAACATAGAGATTTTTTACTTGTCACCACTAAATAGCCTATCCCACCAAACCCTTTGCTTCCCTACCGTAGGCCTAACGTTACAACCCTTTAAAGACCTCTTTGATAGTCTTTTCTAGGTGCTTACGCTAAAGCGATGGAGGTTTGATCTATTCTCAAGCCTATGGTAATCTATGTACTAGGACCGGTTAATGAGTGTTTAATCTTCCATTTCCAATTTGTTATATTTCATATACACCCGAGAGAGATGTGAGTATCCAAACACCCCATGTGAGGTGCTAGTATGTAATTTCCGTGCTTGTTATGACTTTTGCGGGGCTTATATGTGTTGTGGATTGTTTTAAACCAATGCTTCATGACCCCTAACTTATAAATTAATTGGCTAAAAGCACATTTGCTTGAGGACAAGCAAATACCAAGTGTAGGGATATTTGATAAGGTTTTAAAATGTACCTTTTTAAGGGGTCGTTTAAGCCCTTATTTGATCACTTTTGTATCCGTTATTGCTTAATATCGTTCCTTTTCACTTTTTAGGTCTCTTGAAGGCAAAATGCTGGAATGGCACTTATTTGGACGAAAAGGCGCGAATATACGAAGAAAATGGCCAAAGTCATAATCGAGACACTCAAAGCTGCTGAAAACAGAAGGTGACGGTGTCACAGCTTATACGCGACACCGTCGGAGGATTTTGTGACGGCTCAGAAGCCAAAACTCCTATTTTCAAGTGACGACGTCAAGCTATAAAAGAGTAGGCCGTCGCAACTCAGACGGCCTAGATGCAATCCAGACGGCGTCAGAAGCTGAAGAGGACGGCGTCACAAGCATAAGGTGACGCCGTCGCAAGTCTAACGTGGCCAAGACGAAACTCTAATGACGGCGATCCGACGGCGTCACAAAACATAAGGTGACGCCGTCGCAGATGTAATCTTATATATAGAATCCGAATTTTTCAGTTTTTGGGTGTAGTCTTTTGGAGTAAAAACCTAAACCGAACCAAGGCTGTCTTGTACAGTATTTTAGGGTTCCAAACCCTATCTTACACCAAGATAAGTGTTTTACTTCATTAATACAATTATGTCTTTGATTGTTTGTGTGCATGCTTGCATGTTCTCCATGTCCGGCTAATTTATTTGTGTGTTTGCTTAGGGAATATGAAAATTAATTATTGAATATCGATTGGTTGTCTCTTATCTTAGTTTATTAATGATCTAGCAATGCGATAGATCATACGTTGTGTACTTAATGCTTGATTAAATCTTTGTGAACCTTAGAATATGACTCCGTGAGTAGTTGTAAGCTAAACCATCCAAAGAGTGCCTTAGAGTAAGAGTTTATTATCCCTAGTGGGTTTTGTAGACGAGAGCCTTTGGTAAGTTCAAAGAGTTAGGGAGAAACGCATACCCTACAACCTTAGACACACAACGCAACTAAGAATAAGGACGTGACAATTCAACCACCAATAGGAGATAATTAAGGAGTAGTAAAACCTAAGTAAACACATCTTTAAACTATCATACGAGCACACAATAATTAGACATAGACTACATAAACCGTAGATTAGATAATTAGATAAGTAGAGTAATCGGTAGTAATACCAACCGCCAAAATCCAAACCCCGAGATTCGTACCTTTCAATTTCCAAAAAAAAAATAAAAAAATAAAAAAATAATCTATCTCAACCCCAACCTTAGCGTAGTAACTTCTCACTAGCATTCCTATTCCCCTAGAGAACGATATCAATACCCGTGGCTTACCCTAATACTACACTACAACGATTAGGTTCACTGCCTAGGGTGTTGAAAAACTTGCTCGACGAAAAGGAAGTTCCTTTGACCCCGAACGACGCGAACTTGCTAGAGATTTGATGTAGTAGCTTGATCTTTTGGAACTTCCTTGCATAAACTTGGAGTTTATAGATCAAATGATGGAAGATATGGTGGATTTGTGATATGAATGACCCAAAACAGATTATGAGGGTTCTTAGGATGCATTTCACTTGCTATTTACAGGAGGGTAAGTTTGGTTAACCATATATTGGGTTAAATATTAACCATGGTTAAGTTAGGACACTTGTAATGCTCTAAATGAACCATGGTTAGGATGATGCCACCAAAATGATGACTCCCCCCCCCTAAGTCGGCCATATAGTGATAAGATGACTTAGGTGGATAGTTTTGATCTTATCTTGAGTTTAGAGCATGATTTGGTTCCGTTAAATGCCAACTGTAAGTCGTTAAGCCATAAAACGTAAAACCGGGTATCGTAAAAATACGAAACTCACAGGAATGATGAGACTCATCATTATACTCCATCTAAAAATATAAAATGGGTGATAAGTCTCATTGGATGCAAAAACGCTGCCTAAAGCTGGAAATACGGGCCAAAAACGCGTAATTCGCAGTTTATCGGAAAAGAACGAAATTTCAGGGAAACGACCGTGGATTTATTTAGAGTAGACTAAAATTAGTCTGAAAGTGATATGAGATATTAAAATGTGGTTTTTGTCATATGCGGGATAACTTTACAGTTATTCGTGAAGTTTAAAAGTTACGCGATTTAAGCAGAAATGTAGAACGTACATGGTTAATTCCTTTATGGTCAAAGGAGGAGGGAAATATGTTTGACTTTTCCAAAAAATGTAAAAGTTTCAAAAACATATTAGAAATACAGTGCAGGAATCGTTAAGTTTGGATGTAAGTAGAATTGCTTAAAACGTAAGTTTAGTTATGTTCTGCGCTGGGCTTATTTGGTAATATTAAAAATAATAAATTTTAAAAATTTTCAATTTAATCATGAGTAATCTAAAAATTTATCTGATGCGGAGAAAATTGTCAGAGGCGGTTTTTGTTATGCGCGTGATGTTTAAACGGTGGACCGTCCAAAACGAAACTTTAAAACGATGTTTTCTTAATAATTTTTGCGAAAATGATCTAACAATTGTCAAACTCTCAGTTCATTACTAAGATAATTTATCTTACGAGAATGTGAAATAAAAATTTTATGGGATTAATAGTGAAAGTGAATAGTAAAAGTGAATAGTAACTTTTCAAAAATATGAAAAGTAACTCGAAAAATGCGGGTTGTTACAGTCTCACCACCTTAATGGGAATTCCGTCCCGGAATTCAATGTGTGTTATATGATGTTGAAATGTCTTGGAAAATGAGGGTGTATACGCCAAATTCTAATCTTTGTGTTCTTAAGTTTCTAGTCATAGAATGTATTATGTATCATGTGGCTTAAGTTGATAACCTAAAGGGTTTTATTAACATCTTGTTGAGTCCAATATACCTTAAGTTTGACTTTTCTTAATTCTCAAAACGAATCATATCTTATTGTATCGAGGCTATCAATAAAACCTTAATTTCTAACATGGAGTTTTTGGTGATAGTGTGCGGCATGGAGCCTAATTTGTATTTGTATGGTTTTCATTAATTGTTTCGTGGGTGATCTCTGAACATCTTAGTCCAGCAAATGGTTAACTAACACTTTCGTCTATATAGTGCCTCAAAATGGAACAGTTTTGTTGTTGTTAGGGTAACTGTTGTTAATCAAAGGTGTAAGATATTGTTGATGTGAAATGGTTTGTAATGATGTGATAACTGTCGTTGTAGGGAAAGTCTTGTTAGTGACAAGTGATTATCCAAACTATTTCCAAAGTTGATCATGTCTTAGGTGTTTTCGGGATGAAGGCTATAGTGTTTCTGTTTACTAATTTTTGAAAGAAACGTGGTACAGTGAAGTTTTACATACTGAATTTCAATGGGGTTCAGATAATGATGTGACATGTTGACGATTAGAAGATTGTAGTGTATGTTTACCATTATTCTTAAGTAGAGATGTTAAGTTTGTTTTAAAATCAAAAGTGAATGACGAAATGATATCCTTGAAATCTAATCAGGCTAGTACTTCCAAGGAATGACGAGAAGATTTGATGACTATCCCAAGATAGTCGTAGTTCGGATTATCTCATGTATGAAAATTTCAAGAATGAAATTAGGTAGCATAAATATGATGTTAAGATTTTGCTGAGTGGTAAGACACTATCGTGTCTCTAGATCTTTTTAATGAATTCTGGTGGTTTATCGAGTTTAAGTAGGAAATTAACCTGAATATAACCCTTGTATAACTGTTATGAGTGTTTGAAAAATTTAAGTCGAACATAGTTAATCAGACCATGTTCCACTATCCCAAGGTTAAATATAGGTGATTAGGCTATATTTAGCCGAGGTTCGATAAATTTTCCAAATACCTAAATTAGGTATACTTGTGATATGTTCATAGCTTTTGAGAAATTGTCCACTAAGCAAAGGCGATATCAAACCATTCAGTTGCAAGTCCTGGCCATAAAAGACTTGTAACCTATGTTTTCACATTCCATTGCATAGAAGACAATATGGGTAGATACGTGTGGAAAGGAAATTTTAAGTAATTCTAAAATTGTCCATACTTGGCTAGCATTACGGACCTTTAAAAATGAAGGTTTCAGAAGAGAATTTTGATGAATGTAAAGAACGTTGCTGAACTTTTCAGCTTTTGTAGATTATGAGTCAGTTTATCTTTTAGAAATCTCATTTCTTGTATTTCCATTAGGGAAATTGATAGACTGTGACGGGTTTCATGTAAAACAATATCATATAATGTTTATAAGATAACTTTTTTTTAAAGACTTTGTATAACTTAAAATGTATGTGAAGTAAATTAAACCATTGTGTAACTCACAATTTCTTGAGAAAAGATGGAAAGGTCATTGTGTAATCCACAATGTCTTGAGAAATGATAGAGAGATCATTGTGTAACTCACAATGTCTTGAGAAATGATGAAGAGACCATTGTGTAACTCACAATGTCTTGAGAAATGATGGAGAGATCATTGTGTAACTCACAATGTCTTGAGAAAAGATGGAGAGGTCATTGTGTAACCCACAATGTCTTGAGAAATAAATGAGACCACTGTAGGATTTACAGTGTCTGAGAATATAATAGAGACCACTGTATCTCACAGTGTCTTGAAAAATGAATGAGACCATTGTATCTCACAATGTTTAGGAAGTAGGAAAGACCATTGTAGGATTTACAATGTCTTGGAGGAAGTTTCGTAATCCTAAAATGCACAAGTAGATACATGATTGGGAAAATACGATGTGCCGTAATGCCTTAGAATAGACATACACAGATATGTTTAGTCTATCGTATAGCTAAAATAATTGAAAATATGTCGAGTGTATATGTCAATATACTAGTATTTTTTTGTAGCTTAAAATGTTCAAAAGTCACATAATCGTTTGGAGGATGGAAGGCACGGAGAACGGAAGGCTATAAAATGTTTTTGTTAGTAAAAGTAGTTATAGTTTAAGTCTCAATTAGACCCGTTTCTCTATAACTGTGGCTCTGATACCAATCTGTAACACCCCCAATTTCGTGGTACGCAGCGGAATTCAAACTGGGTGTTACTGATAACGCTACACGCGTCATTCGGGGTCAAAGGAACTTCCTTTTCTTTGAGCAAGTTTTATAACACCCTAGGCAGTGAACCTAATCGTTGTAGTGTAGTAATTAGGGTAAGCCACGGGTATTGATATCGTTCTCTAGGGGAATAGGAATGCTAGTAGGGAGTTACTACGCTAAGGTTAAGGTTGAGGAAGATTATTTTTTATCTTTTTATATTTTATGAAAATGGAAAGGTACGAATCTCGGGTATTGGATTTGGGGGGTTGGTATTTCTACCGATTACTCTACTATTATCTAATTATCTAAACTAAGGTTGTGGGAGTCTATGTCTAATTAATGTGTGCTCGTATGATAGTTTAAAGATGTGTTTACTTAGTTTGTATTACTCCTTAATTATCTCCTATTGATGGTTGAGTGTCACGTCTTATTCCTAGTTGCGTTGTGTGTCTAAAGTTGTAGGGTATGCGTTTCTCCCTAACTCTTTGAACTTACCAAAGGGTCTTGTCTACAAACCCACTAGAGATTATAGACTCCTACTCTAAGGCGCTCTTCGGATGGTTTAGCCTACAATCACTCAGGTAATTATACTCTAAGGTTTACAAAGATGAATCAAGCATTAAGTGCACAACGGATGACCTATCGCATTACTAGATCATAGATCAACTAAGATAAGAAACAACCAATCAATATTCAATAATTAAGTTTCATACTTCCTAAGCAAACACACAAATAAATTAGCCGGACATGGAGAACATGCAAGCATACACACAAATAATCAAAGACATAATTGAATTAATGAAGCAAAGACTTATCTTGATGTAAGATAGGGTTAAAAACCCTAAAATACTGTACAAGACACCTTAGGTTTGGTTTTAGGTTTTTACTCCAAAGACTCTCCACACAAAGACTGAAAAATTCGGATTCTATATATAAGATTACAATTGCGACGGCGTCACCTATGTTTAGTGACGCCGTCGTGTCGCCGCCATTAGGGTTTCGTCTTGGCCACGTTAACCTTGCGACGGCGTCACCTTATGTCCGTGACGCCGTCCTCTTCAGCTTCTGACGTCGTCTGGATTGCATCTAGGCCGTCTGAGTAGCGACGGCCTACTCTTTCACCACTAGACGCCGTCTCTTGAAAATACGAGTTTTGGGTTCTGTCCCATCACAATAATTCTGGGACGGCGTCGCAAATAGCACCTGACTCCGTCGCCTTCTAACTTCAGCAACTGTGAGTGCCTTGATTTCGACTTTGGCCATTTTCTTCATATATTCGCGCCTTTCCGTCCAAATAAGTGCCATTCCAGCATTTTGCCTTCACGAGACCTAAAAAGTGAAAAGGAACGATATTAAGCAATAACGGATACAAAAGTGATCAAATAAGGACTTAAACGACCCCTCAAAATGGTACCTTTTAAAACCTTATCAAATATCCCTACACTTGTTATTTGCTTGTCCTCAAGCAAATGTGCTTTTAGCCAATTAATTTATAAGTTAGGGGTCATGAAGCATTAATTCAAAACGGTCCACAACACATATAAGCCCCGCAAAAGTCATAACAAGCACGGAAATTACATACTAGCACCTCACATGGGGTGTTTGGATACTCACATCTCTCTCAGGTGTATATATGAAACATAACAATATAGGAAATGGAAGATAAACACTCATTAACCGGTCCTAGTACATAGATTACCATAGGCTTGAGAATAGATCAAACCTCCATCGCTTTGGCGTAAGCACCTAGGAAAGACTATCAAAGAGGTCTTTAAAGGGTTGTAACGTTAGGCTTACGGTAGGAAAATAAGGGTTTGGTGGGATAGGCTATTTAGTGGTGGCAAGTCAAAAATCTCTATGTTAAATGCATATGAAGAATGGCGTTGCTAAGCCAAGACTCGACACTCTAAACTTTAGATAACTGAAATAAATAAACATAAATTTAAAGGATAGATGTAGGATAGTAGCCCGTATGTTTTTTTTTTTTTTTTTTTTTTTTTTTTTTTTTTTTTTCATACACTTTTACTCTACCATCCTCTAAGATAACATCAAAATACTAGGGATTTATAAGCACATCCCTACACTTGTGTTTTTATTACTCTAACACTAATTTGACCCGAATTTGAAAAGATCAAAACACTTGGGGTACATTATTATGCAAACAAAGGGAATTTGAATTTAACGTTCCCTTCCCGTCATTTCATAAACTTTAACTTTTCCCATGAATCCCAATCATCCCAAAACTGTATACAAAGGATATGACTCGACTTAGCAACTTATGCAAGCAACTAGATAATTGAACTAAGGGTTAAGGGTGGTAACAAACATTTCCACTAAAAGTGAGTGCATAAGGGGTAGGCTAAGGCGATTTGGGTGTATATTTGGGGGTGGGGTGTAAACAATGCTCTTCATTGATATTCCGGAAAAACCGAAATATCACGAGAACCGCGAAAAGGATAGGCTCTGAGGGGTTAACTAGGGGTATCGTGTACTAAAGATGAGTACAACGCAAAGGGTGTGGGGGAATTACTCAACCGATGTGGAAGAAGTAATTATATTACGGGTATTAAACAAGGGTTATCCTAATGCCTCTTATCATTTAGTTATTCCTAACTACACAAGTGTAGCCTCACTTGCGATCTCGGAATGCATCACAAAACAAGTTCTAGAATCTAATATACTACCGGTTCACACTCTAAGCATTAAAGATGAATGCTTTAATTCCTACTAATCTAAGGGCGATCCTCACATTTTGGGTGGAATTTGGGTGGTAAGGGTTTTTGTGCTAGTCATGCAACTTCCTATCCGTGAGACGCTTTTGTTAAGACTAATGGCCCACTCCTATATGTCATGAAAAATTTTAAATTTGGTGCCAAAATTACCCTAACCGACATTTTCTCATGGTTTATTACACAATCACAATTGGACAAAGCAAATAGTCAAGGATAAGCATAGTTTCAAAGTTCCCGTTTTATTTTCCCTCCCTACACTTAAACTGAACATTGTCCCCAATGTTCCCCGAAAGTATCAAAGATATGATAAAAGAAGGTAATTAAAAACGAAAGAAACCAATACTCCCCTGATTAGCTCGGTAGGATCCGTGTAAAGTGGTGGTTAAATTCTTTTCAAGAAGAATTATTGCGTGAAAAGCTCCTTCCAATCTTATGTAACTTCTTCTTGACAAACTAAACCTGCACACTTGAAGAAAACAGACGAAACCTTCGCGTAAAATCGGCGGTAATAATATATAAGACTCGATTTAAACTAGGATATAATGCTTGTGGAATGGATGTTTACAGAATTTTTAAGAAAATTAAGACCTGGAAAATTCCAAAAATTTATAAGTAGCTCAGAAAACGAGAAAAAGTAATCTGATGTTTTTACTCCTTCCTGACGCCGTCAGGTTGCAATCCTGACGCCGTCAGGTTATCCTGACAAAAACTGGTCTGCGATTTTCTGGAAAAAATTCTGGAAAATTTACATCTTTAGAATCTGGAAAAATTTCTGCAAAACATCCATTATGACTCGATACAAGCATTTGACTCGAACAAATAAACATATATATCTTTAGTTAATTGTTATTCTCATGTTTACGTTTCTTTTGAAAACGTGTGTAATCCTCCCTACACTTATCCCTTATGTAAAATACCTTTATATGCAATTAAGACGAGGTTAAAAACAAAATAAAGCATTTTCACAAATTTAAACATGAGGATAAACAATTAATAAAAGATATATGACACTAACAAGCAAACAATTAAGCATGAGTTGCCTCCCACGAAGCGCTTTTCTTTATTTAAGAGTCTTGTAGCTAGACTCGTAGTCGTGCTCCTACGTTTCCTCACCACCGTCCTCTTGACGGCCTCTAATGGGGGATTCCATGTTGTAGAAGTGCCCTAAAATGCGCTTCTCTAAGAGTTCATCCTTTCCCCATTCGGTCCTATATTCCGGTCCTAGGCTCAAGCAATCCTTGTAGAATCCGAAAATCTTAGCCATAACATAATCAACACCTTTCTCCCTATCCTCATCATTCCTATAATAGACCGATAGTTTAAGTTCCTTTTCATCATTAGAGAGTGATGAAAACTTCTCAATCTTAAACGGCATTTGGTAAACTATGTCATCGGTCTTATTCTTGAATCGCACTACTCCTAATGAGGGGTCATAGGTCATTCTGGTGCTTTCTATGAAAGGTTTTCCTAGAATAACATGGGACAAGCTAGGGTCTATGGCTGTGCTAATATCATCCACAATTATGAAATCCGTAGGAAACGTGAAACTACCTACATAAACGGGCAATCCCTTAACTCTACCAAGAAAATTGCAACTAACATTAGGATCATTGGGGTCTTGCCTAGTTGGAATAGGCTTCTTCAATATCCAATTGTAGTAGGTGCTAGTCATTATGTTGATTGGGGACTTGCGATCAATGTAAGCTTTTGCCACAAAAAGGTGTCCTATGACACATGGTATGTTAAGATTCCACGGGTTCCCAAACTTAACTCGAGGAATTTTCCTAACATACATGTGGCGGAGGTCACGCACTAAGTGAGGGTGGCGAGATAGTTCTTCTTCCGTAGGAAATTTGTCGAAATAGTCAATGTCTACTTCATCTACTTCCTCGGGTATTTCCTCATCCACTAGTGTATAGTCCTCTTCGTCATTTGTTTCATCAGGTTCAACTAAGGCGATGGTATTGACGAATTGGACATACTTTAGCTTGCTTGGATCCTTAATCTCTATGCCTGAAGGCTCGGGAGTTGAGATAGCACTAACCTTCTTATCACTAGCTATGGCTTTCAAAAGGTTGTCTATTTTCCTATCCATCTCGGCTTGTTGATTATTAAAGCGGTCCGAGAGCTTAGCCATTTGGGTTTCTTGGGATGCAACTAAGTTTTGCAACATTCCTTCGATGTTTTGTTGGTTAGGACCGTTAGGTGGGGGCCATGAGAAATCATTAGAAGTGAATTCTTTGGTTTGTCCCCAATAAAAGTCGGGCTTGTTTTTCCATGCTTCACGGGTTTCATTGAAATTCCTAGGTCCGGGTGTTGTAGGGAATCTTCCTCCCGCTCCATTAATACGCGAGGATGCGTAGTCAACAGAAGCGTGTTCGGGGGATCGGGTGCTAGTGTGCGTGTTATGAGGATCACAAAACGGCTCGCACGAGGAAGAAGCTTTGTTCACATGGTGTGAAGATTTAGGATTTTCGTAGGAACTCATGAGGAATTTAACTTGATCTTCAAGTTCGATCATCCTACGGTCGGGAGGAGGCAAGGAGATTGCCTTGACGGTTTTGGGCAGCTCACGGGGGTCATCCCAACTTTCGTTGTCATAGAGGGCAAGGTCCTCTATTATTTCCCATGATTCTTCTGCGGTGAAATCACTAAGTTTTCCACCGGCCGCTTGGTCAATGGATCGCTTAGTGGGAAAATTGACATGATCATAAAAGATTTGGACTTGGAGCCAAAGATCAATGCCGTGGTGAGGGACTTTATGAAGTAAGTCCTTGAATCGGGTCCATGCTTCGTAGAGAGATTCACCTTAACGTTGTTGGAACATCAAGATGTCATTCCTAAGCTTAGTGGTTCTCCCCGGTGGGAAAAATTGAGCAAGGAAGCGAGAGGTAAGATCATCCTAACTTGAGATGGAGCCGGCGGGAAGTCGCTCAAACCAATTACTAGCTTGGTCCCGTAGAGAGAATTGGAAGAGACGCAGGCGCGTGGTCTCCCGAGTAGTAGCATCAAGGTTGATGGAATCGACGATTTTGAGGAAATCCCTCAGATGCTGATTTGGATCTTCGGAACGAAGTCCATGGAATGTACATCCGTTTTGCACCAACCGGATGGTGTCGGATCGCAGGGCCGTAGTTTGGGCTTGGTCGGGAAGCTCAATGGTGTTCCTATAGCCTAGGTGGCTTGGTCTCGAGTATTCACCAAGAGTACGGGCTCTTGGTGGGTCATTTGGTGGTATGTTTATGAATGGTAGTGGGTTATCACCTTCCATAATGAAAAGTGATGGAATTACTAACAAAGGTCACGAAGAAGGGGGATAGACTAAGAGAAATCTAAAAAATGAGAAAAAAGTTTAATTGATAGGAATCAAGCAAAGAAACCTAAACGAGGTGGACTACTAACTAGCTATTCTATTCCCCGGCAGCGGCGCCAAAAACTTGATAACGCTACACGCGTCATTCGGGGTCAAAGGAACTTCCTTTTCTTTGAGCAAGTTTTATAACACCCTAGGCAGTGAACCTAATCGTTGTAGTGTAGTAATTAGGGTAAGCCACGGGTATTGATATCGTTCTCTAGGGGAATAGGAATGCTAGTAGGGAGTTACTACGCTAAGGTTAAGGTTGAGGAAGATTATTTTTTATCTTTTTATATTTTATGAAAATGGAAAGGTACGAATCTCGGGTATTGGATTTGGGGGGTTGGTATTTCTACCGATTACTCTACTATTATCTAATTATCTAAACTAAGGTTGTGGGAGTCTATGTCTAATTAATGTGTGATCGTATGATAGTTTAAAGATGTGTTTACTTAGTTTGTATTACTCCTTAATTATCTCCTATTGATGGTTGAGTGTCACGTCTTATTCCTAGTTGCGTTGTGTGTCTAAAGTTGTAGGGTATGCGTTTCTCCCTAACTCTTTGAACTTACCAAAGGGTCTTGTCTACAAACCCACTAGAGATTATAGACTCCTACTCTAAGGCGCTCTTCGGATGGTTTAGCCTACAATCACTCAGGTAATTATACTCTAAGGTTCACAAAGATGAATCAAGCATTAAGTGCACAACGGATGACCTATCGCATTACTAGATCATAGATCAACTAAGATAAGAAACAACCAATCAATATTCAATAATTAAGTTTCATACTTCCTAAGCAAACACACAAATAAATTAGCCGGACATGGAGAACATGCAAGCATACACACAAATAATCAAAGACATAATTGAATTAATGAAGCAAAGACTTATCTTGATGTAAGATAGGGTTAAAAACCCTAAAATACTGTACAAGACACCTTAGGTTCGGTTTTAGGTTTTTACTCCAAAGACTCTCCACACAAAGACTGAAAAATTCGGATTCTATATATAAGATTACAATTGCGACGGCGTCACCTTATGTTTAGTGACGCCGTCGTGTCGCCGCCATTAGGGTTTCGTCTTGGCCACGTTAACCTTGCGACGGCGTCACCTTATGTCCGTGACGCCATCCTCTTCAGCTTCTGACGTCGTCTGGATTGCATCTAGGCCGTCTGAGTAGCGACGGCCTACTCTTTCACCACTAGACGCCGTCTCTTGAAAATACGAGTTTTGGGTTCTGTCCCGTCACAATAATTCTGGGACGGCGTCGCAAATAGCACCTGACGCCGTCGCCTTCTAACTTCAGCAACTGTGAGTGCCTTGATTTCGACTTTGGCCATTTTCTTCATATATTCGCGCCTTTCCGTCCAAATAAGTGCCATTCCAGCATTTTGCCTTCACGAGACCTAAAAAGTGAAAAGGAACGATATTAAGCAATAACGGATACAAAAGTGATCAAATAAGGACTTAAACGACCCCTCAAAATGGTACCTTTTAAAACCTTATCAGTTACTTCATGGCACAACAGTCATAACAATAGAAAACGAACTCTAATGGAGTCCTTTCAAAAGATTTATCATTCGATTGATATAAATATCAGAGTTTACAAAAATGAGGTCCCAAATGGTTTGACGGTTTACAAAATACATTAAATGGGTTTTCGAATGATAATAAAATTTATAGCCTTCTTGATCTGGTCCTTGCTCTTCCGTGCCAGCTTCTAACATTATGGACCTGAAATACATGCTTAAAACTGTCAACACAAAGGTTGAGTGAAATTCATAGAGTTTAGGAAATGAGTTGAACACATAATGTTTGCAGTGTGAGCTATAGACTCACACCAATGGTTTGAAAACCAAAACAGTTATTATTAGACTAAGCATCATGCAATCAAGGCGTTAACGTGTTCCAAAATTAATTGGAGAAAATGTCGGTGCGTACCCTATCAGGTAAAATTGCCATTTTTACCAATGTTACTCAAATATAGTGCGTTTGTTTGCCTTTAATGGGGCCAACACAAACGGGATTTGTCATTCCCGATAGATCTATCGACATTATTCGCGTTCACTCGCAAGTGATTAATGGTTCATGATAATAGGGACTTAAGATTGGCAATAGTGGTACTTAGTGCAAGTAATACATTCAGATAAGCATACAGTTTGAAAGCAATGTGTTCGATTTAAAATAAAGCATGTATCTCCCCCAAGGGTTTGTAAAACAATTTAGTAATAGAAAGTGGGGCTATGAACTCACCTCAAAGTAAATGATAGCACATGTATAATGAGAATGATGGATATGCCGTGGGAACTTCTACGAGCAACCTAAAATAGAATGTTGCGACTTAGGTTTGGAATAATGTTTAGGAAAACATAAACCATCCTATATACGTCTTTATGTTGATCATGATGTAGTACATGGTTTTTGTGTATGTCATTTATAGAAATGGTCTAGTTGTGAAAACGTGTAAATTTTATATATATCGTACTACCGTTCGGGCCATCATAATTCAGAGGTCATGTAGTAAACGTTCGAGGAGCTAGGACACTTTAAACCGTAAATCCAGCAACTCGTCGATACGTTTTACCCAAATGAAACCCCTCACATGAAGCTCCCTACTATTGTAGCACTTAGTAGATACAATATATGTTTTGAGTGAAGATTGTTATATAAATAAGTTTATCATGTTTTTACAAGTTCTTGTCGTTTCATAAATATGATTACCTTAGTTAACGGTCTTGGTTAAACAAGCCTTGAGGCTTTAGCCATGGCCTTGCCGTGACTTTGGTCTTGACTACCATGATCTTGAGACTTAGCTTTGACCTTAGCCGTAGCCGTGGTCTTGGCTTATGGCCTTTAGGCCTCTTGGTTTGCTTTTAGTTATGACAAAAGTATAGTTATGAGACTAAATATAGGGCAGTTTCTGTTTTGGAAAGATTATGGCCTGTTTAAGCGTTTTCAAGGTCCGAGCTTCTTTTCCATTGGAGGAAAACGTCGTTCCGGACAACTTTCGTGTTTTAACTTTTTGATGATTCGGACCAGAAGTACCACTTTGAAAAAGGCAGAACCAAAAACAGCTTCTACATGGCAGTTTTGGTGTTTAGTTTTCGCTAACTTCTTTTGCCTATAACTTTTGACTCGTTTGTCCATTTCGGGTGATTCAAATTGCTATGTTTACCTTTTTATCTTGTCTACCATACTATGTAAGTTATAAAGTCCATATGTTACTGATTTTAATGGTATCACATGTGTAGAATATGACTAGTTTACTAGTTTGTTACTTTTATGATAATATGTGAATTAAAATAAGTGGTTGAGTATATGTACATCATGAATCAACATAGTAACTATATATATAGCATGAAATAGTTATGATTGTGAATAATAAAGATGAGATGATGGTGGTGATAAGTTGCTTAAAACTTTTGCCTTTCAATAAGAATTGAGTAACTTCGTAAGGATCGAACTTTGATTGAACACTTAGGACTTCGGATTGAGCTAGCTTTCTACACCTTAGCACCCTTGCAATTTTGAAGAGTTGGTGATGAAGTATTAAGTGACTTGAGTGGATCTAAACTCAAGAAGATCACTTAAACTTGCTAGAGATTTGATGTAGTAGCTTGATCTTTTGGAACTTCCTTGCATAAACTTGGAGTTTATAGATCAAATGATGGAAGATATGGTGGATTTGTGATATGAACGACCCAAAACAGATTATGAGGGTTCTTAGGATGCATTTCACTTGCTATTTATAGGAGGGTAAGTTTGGTTAACCATATATTGGGTTAAATATTAACCATGGTTAAGTTAGGACACTTGTAATGCTCTAAATGAACCATGGTTAGGATGATGCCACCAAAATGATGAATCCCCCCCCCTAAGTCGGACATATAGTGATAAGATGACTTAGGTGGATAGTTTTGATCTTATCTTGAGTTTAGAGCATGATTTGGTTCCGTTAAATGCCAACCGTAAGTCGTTAAGCCATAAAACGTAAAACCAGGTATCGTAAAAAAACGAAACTTACAGGAATGATGAGACTCATCATTATACTCCATTTAAAAATATAAAATGGGTGATAAGTCTCATTGGATGCAAAAACGCTGCTTAAAGCTGGAACTACGGGTCAAAAATGCGTAATTCGCAGTTTATCGGAAAAGAACGAAATTTCAGTGAAACGACCGTGGATTTATTTAGAGTAGACTAAAATTAGTCTAAAAGTGATATGAGATGTTAAAATGTGGTTTTCGTCATATGCGGGATAACTTTACAGTTATTCGTGAAGTTTAAAAGTTACGCGATTTAAGCAGAAATGTAGAACGTACAAGGTTAATTCCTTTATGGTCAAAGGAGGAGGGAAATATGTTTGACTTTTCCTAAAAATGTAAAAGTTTCAAAAACATATTGGAAATACAGTGCAGGAATCGTTAAGTCTGGATGTAAGTAGAATTGTTTAAAACGTAAGTTTAGTTTTGTTCTGCGCTGGGCTTATTTGGTAATATTAAAAATAATAAATTTTAAAAATTCTCAAATTAATCATGAGTGATCTAAAAATTTATCTGATGCGGGGAAAATTGTCAGAGGCGGTTTTCGTTATGCGCGTGATGTTTAAACGGTGGACCGTCCAAAACGAAACTTTAAAACGATGTTTTCTTAATAACTTTTGCGAAAATGATCTAACGATTGTCAAACTATCAGGTCATTACTAAAATATATTATCTTACGAGAATGTGAAATAAAAATTTTACGGGATTAATAGTGAAAGTGAATAGTAAAAGTGAATAGTAACTTTTCAAAAATATGAAAAGTAACTCGAAAAATGCGGGTTGTTACACTAACCATTCTTTCCTCTAATCCTTTCTCGTCTAACACATAACTAGCATCTTACTTATAATCACATAAGCACAACTAACCAAGCTAATCATCAGTCTAGCACATAAGCCACATAACGCGTAACACATAGAAATCATTATAACTTTACATTATAGCCGGTTTACTTACCTTAGCTCCAAGCTAAGTCTAGTATGGACATCATGACTCTACCTTCATCATCATCTTTCACCATCATCAACAAACCTAATAATACATATAACTCAATAATATCAACAAGGGTTTATACAACCCACCATAACTTACTCATCATCGTTTCCATATCATCATATGATCATACTTTGTTCATATGATGATTACCCACTTAACCCATGACCTTGACCTCAGTAATCACTAAAAGAAGTTACTTACTTGTGGTGATCTTTGCTATGAAGGGCCATTAGCATAATCTCTTCATCAACTTCTTCCTACCCTTCCAAGCTACTCTTCTCCCTCCCTTTTCTTATCCAAAACCGGACACACACAAACACACCCAAGAAAGGTGTGGAAATGTCTAGAATAATATGGATGGGTACATATATACTTGCACAACTTTGGCCATAGGGCAAGCTTGGTCCCTCTAGTTCCATTCATTCTACTTTTGCCACAATACTTACTAATAACACTTTAATACTAGGCAACATTAGTCCCTTAAGTTATGCATCATAACTTCCAAAACTACGTTACACATTCGTTGACTATTAGGTTGACCACCGGGTTTGACTGGCCAATCCCATTAAGTCCTTAGTCGATTCTATCTTGGGTGG
The DNA here is from genome assembly GCA_019973895.1 of Chrysanthemum seticuspe. Taxonomy (NCBI): domain Eukaryota; kingdom Viridiplantae; phylum Streptophyta; class Magnoliopsida; order Asterales; family Asteraceae; genus Chrysanthemum; species Chrysanthemum seticuspe. The sequence continues at coordinate 345,368,935 of BPTQ01000005.1, read as the reverse complement.
GGCCTATTTGTATTCTGGAAACGGGTCTAACAACTATTACGCTAGCACTAAGTTCATGCAACCGAAGCTATGACAGTGGTGTATGCAAAATGTAGTCATACTAATAAGGGGGCCCATTGATAGTGATTATCCCGTTACACTCGATTCTGACATGCTATACATTTTGCCTTGACCAATGTATGGCCAACCGAATGAGGGAGTCAGCCCCAATAGATCTATTTATAACATTCGCGCTTTCCAGCAGGAATTGACCGTTCATGAGTTTGGGCATTTTGGGATTTAAGGGCTTAGGCTAATCTGCGTAGATAGTTTAACTAATGAAACAGTTTGTGTGGTCCGGAAAATGTTTTACGTGATCCTCGCGTATGTAATTTTAAGCATTTGTGTTTGCTAGAAAGTAGTCAGTTATGTGGTACGTAAACACATCATGCATTCAAATAATCAAATCATTCATTTCGGTCAAACAACACAGTTAAGTTTCAGTACACATTTTTAGATCAAATAAGCATTGAGTTTAAGTAAAAGCGAGCATGTATCTTTCCCAAAACAGTTATAAAACAGATAAAACTGGGGGCTATGAACTCACCTCAGCAATTAGCAGTCTGAAGTGAACAATTCAAATAGTGGTAGTGAGTGGCTCCGACACGCAACCTAGATTAGTATGGCAAGTTTAGTCTTTAATCAGTTTAAGACTCGATCAAGTTTAACGTATCTTTATAAGTTTTTCAATGTTTGTGTTGTTGTTGTTTCTTTTGTGGCATCGTTTAAGTTTGAAAAATAATTTTTTAAGAGTGTATGTGTATTTCGGCTTATGAAAATATGAAATGGAAAGAATTTCGAAGACAATTACGATTTAGGTTTGAGGATGATCAAAAGATAATGTACAGAAAATAGTACATATGTAAGGTGACATTGTCGGTGTGAACGAAAGGATATGTATACATATATATGACATTTAGTATAAATGCATTTATCTTAAAGAGAATTAAACCTTAACAAAACTTGTATACAATTTGTATTAGAAGATACAATGTAGATTTCTAATAAATGAAAATGTCTTGAAAAGTTTTATATAACTCGTATCGTATATAGAATAATCACAATATGAGTTTTCAAGAAGTATCTCATTTGCAAATTGTAAAATAACTAGGTGGTGTTTTAGGCCGTGCTAAGCACGGCCCAAGAGGATTCTTGTATAAGTTTTAAGAATAACCATTTGTTTGTAGCAAGTAAATTTCTCAATTCTTATCATCGTATGTGCATAAAATAACTCCTTTTATAACATAAAAGATATAGATATATGTTCGTATGAGGTATGTCATCTGATCGATTTTTCATTCTTTTAGTATAATATTATAAGACAATATAACATGTAGAGGTGAGATCCATGACAAACAAAGAAAATCAAAAGAACAAATAAGCACATCCTAGCCTTTCATTTTATTTTCATCCAACGGTAGAGATTAAATCAAAAAATAACAAAGGATTGGCAAAATTGTCATTATAGCTCATTTAATAAAAAAATCCACTTTCCACATTTTTAAAAAAAATAACATATCTTGCAAATGGTTAATCTTCAAGTTACGAAAAATACACCATCACGACGAGAATTAAATCATCTTTTTTATAGATATGCACTTTTATATACTTTCGACGAACTTTTTTTTTTTCAAAATTTCCATCCAGACAAATCACACGTGATTTGTAAAAAATCACATGTGATTTGTAAAAAATCACATGTGATTTTAGAGGGCTCACAATGTCGAGTCGGAAAAACAAAATTCAAAAGAAAACAAATCACATGTAATTTTTTTAAATTAGTAAACCATATGTGATCTTCAATATCAAATTAACTTATTCATTCGTTTTATATCCCAATTCATGAAATCACATGTGATTCTATTTTATGCATAATCCTATCATGTTTACTTGGACACAAAAACATAACCTACTTTCAGAATCTTCGTCAATCTAATAACTTTTTTTTTCTCTGAATAGGCTTAGACTCACCCTTTGGCTTATGCTTTCCTTCAACTTTTTTAAGCATACATGTAGTTGGTCACATACAAAAATATAGTTAGTACCATGTCTTTTTAAGTGACCACTCAGTGTTATACTAGAAAATCACATGTGATTCAGTTGAAATCACATGTGATTTGTCCAAAAAGTTGTAGTAGAAAGTTCTTTATATAGTTGGTAGTATGTGATTCTGTTTTTTTGTTGTGATTCATATATAAATCACATGTGATTTGTGTGTAAATCACATGTGATTCGTGTATGAATCACATGTGATTAACCTTAAAAAATAATTTAAGGTAAAATCACATATGATTTTGGGTAAATCACATGTGATTTTGGGTAAATCACATGTGATTTACATATCAACATGCGTAAATATACAACAAGCAAAGCAATAAATAATGTTAGTTCCAAATCACTATTATCTCTTTTTTTAGAGTTCACTTTTATATAGTTGACCGAAAGTGAAAAAAGAGCATAAACTCATAAAAGTGAAAAGTGCGAAAATGCATCCACATCTCAATAATCGGTCTAATAAAACCCATTTGGTAATAGCCTCCGTGTAAGACTTAAAACAATGATAAATAATATTAGGCAATCCACAACTAAAGTTCACGCTCCCGTAATTACATCCACCGTGAGCGTGACGTTGCTGAAGAACGACTGATGTCCGACTATTTTGGTGATTATCCAAAATATCCGGATTACTATTTTAAACGTCGATTTCGTATGAGCCGTAAACTATTCTTAGAAATAGTACAACATATTGAAAATTATATTCAAAATGTTGATCCTCTTCCACCGCATTTTGATTTCTTTAGAGTCCGACCCGATGCTACAGGTGTAATGAGTATGAGTGTTATTATGAAATGCACATCCGCCATACGCCAATTGGCATACGACACTACACCTGATGCATTTGATGAATATTTGCAAATGGGGTCACACACGACACGCGATTGTCTAGATTTTTTTTACTATGTGTAATTGAATTGTTTATGCCCGAGTTTTTAAGAAAGCCTAATTTGAATGACATTCAAAATTTATACAACGCACATAACACGGTCCACGGGTTTCCGGGAATGCTTGGAAGCATTGATTGTATGCACTGGGAATGGAGAAACTGTCTCGTTGAGTGGCATGGGCAATTTCATAGAGGTGATAAAAAATATCCAACTATTATGCTTGAAGCCGTTGCGTCATACGATTTATGGATTTGGCATGCATTTTTGGGTAGCGGGTGCGAATAATGATATAACTGTTTTGAATAATTCACCGTTATTCGACGACCTTCTTGATGACATCGCCCCCAAGGTTCCGTTTCAAGTAAACGGACTTACATTTCAAAACGGGTATTACCTAGCTGACGGGATTTACCCAACTTGGTCAGCTTTTGTCAAATCATTCTTGACTGCATATTCGGAGAAAAATGCCTTATTTAACAAAAACAAGAAAGTGCTCGCAAAGACATTGAAAGAGCTTTCGGGATCCTCCAAGGACGTTGGCATATTATAAGCCAACCGTCGTGTGCTTGGACTATCAACAAGCTACGAAGAGTCATGTACACGTGCATCATATTGCATAACATGATTTTGAAAGATCAAAAGTTTGTGATATCAGAAATGAACGATATTTATGTTTGTCCGCGAGCAAATATATTACGGACATGGGTTATAGCACGATGTCTCATGATGTCACATACATTATGTGAGAATGAGAGTGAGTGGTCTAGGATGTTAGGTAGAATTGTACAATTACAAAATTGCCCTTGTGTTGGTACAAATTGAATACAGATAATGTAAGATGAAAGATAGATCAATGACTCATAATGAGCAGTTTGTTCTTTAAATTAGATTTGTTTTGTATTAAACTTTTCTCATAACATGTAATATAACTTTTGGCTGACACTAAATTTGCTACAATAATATAAATAAAAAATGACAAAAGACTTTACATATTCAGAAGATGAAAATGTAAACTTATTGAGTAAGTTAATATTAGGTTTCAAAGTTTGTGGAATAACCCATGCATGTTTTTCCTTTCTTTCAAATATTACCCTTATGCTTATGTTTAGAATTTCCTTATTTACTGATATAGAAATAATCTAACTGATAAATTTTACTCTAATAACAAATTACTATAGCCTTAAATAGTTTTTATGACATTAAACAACTTTTTACCAACTCCTACTAACCAATTTAGTTTGAGAATCTTTACCACAAACAATCGTACCCTCAATGCAAACCCGCCCATACCCCTATAATAGGTCCTCAACCATCAAGTCACCAACTCCCATCATCCTCTCATCTGTCTCAGCTTCTATGTTCCCATTCTTCATAGGCATACAATTATTAAAATACTTAGAAGTATTATTTTTCTAACATAATAATATGGAACAAAGATAAAAACTTTATTACAGATTTTAATCAATTCAGTTCTAAATTTTTTTGGATATGGCAGGAGCAAATTAAGCTCAACTAAAGGTACCACACCAGACCAGACCAAACCAAACCAAACCACAATTAAGCTATAAAAGCAAGAATAATGATTAGTAGTTTGATACCGAGTAAAAAGACAGTTTGAGTTGTTGAAAGACTAAAGAATAGATTATCTTTCAAGCAAACAGGTTCCTTTTCTCAATCATCCGCGAGTAAAATGCAATTAGCCACTTCCATATAGCCAAAATAAGAACCGTTAAGACCCTTGATATCACATAAACACATGAATATACATTTATCATTATATATTCTAAGTATTAGACATCAAATCATTTCGTTCAGCAAATACATTACCAAAATATATATGAAATTGGGTAAAAGTCAAAAATGACTAACATGCTTTTCTCAATGTACCAAAATGATAAACATGCTCATTTATGCTCCAACATACTACACCAAAGTTCAAATTTTGTACAGACTAATAAATCATGTCACATGTGCCACCACTTCATTAATTAATTTATTTTTTGAATATGTGGAAAATTGATAATGACATGGACTTGCTTATGTGGTCATTTAAGGAATATAAAAGGCAAATTAGAGTTGACCTTATCATTTATACTAACACTTTTCTCCTGATGAAAACTCACCTACCCGTATCCAATGAAATCCTAAACCCCAAAATCAAAAATTCTGGTAGATAAACCCAAATCGTTACCAATTACTAAAGGTATGTTCTTAAACACGTTTATTATTACATAAATTGTTGGTTAGTAATTGTTAATTTTACAAATCTAACATTAATTTTAAACACTAATTTTTCAGGTTTGACGTTTTTTTTACACAACTATGGTGGATTTCAGAGTTACTCTCTACCATAGTGGTGTTTTCATCCAAAACCCTTTGAAGTATGTACATGGTCAAAAAACCATTATAAGTGACATTAACTTTGAAGATATGAGGTACAATGACCTGGTTGAAGTAGTTAGTAGGTTGGTAAATTCCATTCCTAGAAAGCTTTATTTTAGCAAACCTGGAACTACATTGTCTAGAGGTATAACAGAAATGAAAAGTGATGCTGATGTAGATGAATTTATGAGCGTAGGTTACAAAAATGGATTTAAAGTAGACTTGTATTCTAAACACCATGGGTATGATGTATTGGAAATGGTTAGAGATGATCATGCGCCTAGGCCTGATGCACATTTAGTTGGTGATGATGTGAGTTCAGATGAGGAGTGTGAGGCTGTCCCTGAATTTGTTGATGCTCAAAATGAGGGTGAAGACAATGTAGTTATCAATAGGTTAAGCACCAATGACCCTTTCTTAAATAAATTAGTGGGAAATGGAAACTTTATTGGTATCACAGATAACCCAATCCCAACTTTAGAAGGTAGTTACCTTGAAGATAATGATCCTGAAGAAGATTTTGTAGAAAATAAGTACAAGGTGAAATCTGACATTACTTATCATGCTTTTAATCCATCAACACCATGAATGAGCAAAAACCAGTTATAGGCATGAGATATGAGTCCCCTACACCTGAAACAATCATTGACTAACTATGGAGTTGCCAATGGCTATCAGATGTGGTATATGAGAAATGACTTTAGGTGTCTATTGGTTTATTGTGGGAGGGATATTTCTATAGGTAAATGTGCTAGTAAGAAGAAGCTGAAGAAGGCAAATGATATGCCTAGTAGTAGCCCATCTAAGAATGCAGCTGAAGAGGGTACTAGTAAGACTCCTACTATGGTTAAGGATAAGGCTAAATCAGTTGAAAAGACACCTACCAAGGATAAGGTTAAAGGTATAGCAGTTGAGAAGACACCTGTTAAGAGTAAGGTTAATGAGAATGCAACAGAGACCACCGATACACCTACCAAATGGACTAGAAAGAAAATTATGCAAAGGGATACCAATCACTATTGCACTTTCAGATTATGGGCTTCATGGATGAGTACGGAGAAATCCTTTCAGATCAAATCTCTTTACCCTGATCACAGGTGTTCTAGGAACTATGACATGGGGTCATTGGTTACATTTTTTTTGGGGTAAAAGGGTATCACCCTGGCAAATATATTACTCCAAAAAAACGTTTAACTACAACGGATGAGAGTGAGTCTCTCATCTTGGCCCGTTACATGGGCATAAAACAAGCATTAAATGTGTAACAACCAAAATCACTACATAAGAAAGGCATGCCAATCTTATGACCTACCATAAATGAAATGAATTCCTACCACGACCTTGAAGCCTGACATCATACATGTCACAAAAAGCATCCAATTACATGGGTCATTGGTTACATATAAATGGATTGCTAGTCATTATGCAAGAGATACCACAACCATTACAAGTTATTCAAACCATGATCAATCTCAGACATTACAACCATTTAGGACTTAACTAGAACCAACATCAAAACTACAGGTGAAAACAAAGCTACTTTCCTCCAAAAGGCTATTTTGACTTATAAAAACTCATTTCTTCATCCATTTTTCTCTGGTACAACTGAAACTCATCTTCAAGCATTGCAATCCTTTCAAGGTTATTGGTTTCAGCTTCATAACTTCCTCTTTGATGTAGGCTCATTTGCATATACATCTGGTATATGATCCGTTTATACCATTCATTATAAATCTCTGGGTCAAGCCAATAAAATGCACGACATTGATTCCCAAACCACTGCAAAAATGACAAAGATGAAAAAATCACAATATGCCATATTTTTTTAACAAAAGGAACAAATAATTTTATTAAATTACCGATGGATGAGGACAAATTAGGAACCTACGACCTGGGTTTGACAGTTTCCAAAAAGTTTGTTTCACTAGAAGTTGAGGTATTTTGCATTTGCAGTAACTTGGTAGGGAACCATAAGAAGAAGATGATGATGAAGACATGTTAAGGCAACCTTCAATTGGAATGGGTATTGAAAATTAGGGTTCTTGTTAAGGCAACCTTCAATTGGGTTTTTTGGAATGGGTATTGAATTTGGCAAGTTTAGTTTAGAAAATTAGGGTTCTTGTTAAGAATTGGGGGAAATATGAAGCATGTGGTTAAAATAAGGTGTGCAAATGGATTAGGTTACGGGTTGGATTGAATACCCGATTCATATGTGGAAATGGGTTATTTTGATGGGCTGGATTTGGTCTACAAGGATCCTATATGTAATTTAGATACAAATTTTAAAAAAATACAAAATCCCACGTCACATGGCACGTGACATGATTTATTAGTTTGTACAAAATTTGAACTTTGGTGTAGTATGTTAGAACATAAATGAGCATGTTTATCATTTTGGTACATTGAGAAAAGCATGTTAGTCATTTTTTATGTTTACCCATATTCTTGTTCTTTACGACGTCACCATTTTGTCGACCTCAGTATCCAACCATAATTTGGCTTGATTTTTTCATTCACCTACAACATTATTGATAAGATATATTCATAACCCTACCAATACATATTTTTAATACAACAACATATTCACATCATCCTTAAGTTTATACAAATCATGAAAACCTCAAAATTTCAACAAGAATCTGAGAAGAAAGAACCGTGTTTAATATAGTTTTATTATTTTACGTATTCTTGTGTTCTTAAAAAATATATAAAAAAACACTAAGCTGCAACAAACCAACATTTTAGTATAAAAAGTACTGTAACAAAGAGATGGGCATGAGATCGATAAGAGTTGCAAAAACATTTAAACTCCATATGTAACATATTTTGTAAAAATATAAGCAAAAACACATGCATTATATGTTATCTTTACAAACTACGTGTTTTACCAATTTTTATGGATAATAATAAAACACAATAACAAGAACAAAAGATTGTGTATAATTGTACATGATAATTGAATAAAGTTACCTCTAAGGAGTTTGAAGATAAACTTTTGACTTTCGAGACCACAAACCTGAGCAAACATAAAACGAAAAAGGAAAAGATTACAGCCAGTTACATATGTTATACAATAGAAAATAAACGATAAAAGAAAAGCAAATTTATTTTTTCTAACAAACGATTATGATAACATACTTCATTAGCCGCATCACCGCGATTTAACTCATTGACATATACACAACTACACAAGAAACAGCCTAAAAAGGCACAAAATTTCCTCCATGGCTGGCAATGCTGTAGATGGCTCAACCCCATTTTGTGTCATTGTATAACCGCGGTAAAACAGTTAACTCTCCTTTCACCACCTGAAGATTTGAAAGTTGCTAGTATAAAAATTGGAACCGACAAAGACCATAAATAACCAGATGTTAGTATGTAAATCCTAATGAACATCAAATGAAAAGATCTAATAAGCCAGAACAACAACAATCATCTACTGAACATCAAAAATTTACCATAACATCTAAATTTCGCTTACATGTTTAAAGCCACTGGGTGATACAAGCATGGATCTACAAAGAACAAAAACCATGTGTTACTGATGTACTTTAATTTTAGATTATAAATCAAATCATGGGATAGACATCACCTGTGTTTGATGAAGAACGGAGCAAAGAAATAAAAAGTAAAGAGAAATTGAAGAGTTGTTGACTGTGAAAGGTATAGGCTACTTTTTGTTGAATGAGAAAGATAGAAGGTCAAGCACGCAAAAGAAGAAAGAAGTGTGAAATAAAACATTGCCCAACAGTAGCAAACTATATGGTCACATGTGGCGTTATTTTGGCATGTTACAGTAGTAACAGGGCTTTGGTTTATAGTAGGGGTGAGGATCGGGCGAAAACCGGACTGGATCGAGGAAAACCGGACTGGACCGAGACCGAATCCGGCAAAAAACCTAGACCGAGATCGAGATTGAATGTGGTCGGTCCGGTCCGGTCCGTCCGGTCCGGTCCAACAAGGCTAAATTTTCAGTTTGTGGTTCGGACCGGACCGAGACTGAATTTGCGAAAAATTGTAGACCGAGACCGGACCGCCGGTCCTTCGGTCCGGTCGGTTTCGGTTCGGTCCGGTCGGTTTTGTCGGTCGGTCCGGTCCATCCGGTCCGTTTGCTCACCCCTAGTTTATAGTATAGGTTGATAGATAGATTTGTATGTTTATAGAAAATTTGGTATGACCCGAGTATAATTTTCTATTCATCTAGTTCGACTAAATGTCAAAAGTTATATATATCAATTGTATTATCCCGTTTTTAATAATCTAAATTGCATATTTTCAAGTTTATGATTTCTAATAGTGTGGTATACTTTTTAATTTAGGTTGCGATATAAAAGAGTTTCTTGTTTTAATAATTTTCTGCTCAATTATTATCTCGTGCTAAGTATTAATGTCGATGGAATTTTTATATGCCGAGTTTCTTATGAAATGGTCGCGTTTCAAATGAAATGGACACGAGTCGTGATGAGCTTTGGACAAGGCGGTTATGATTTATGTTTTACTTGCGTAGATATCGAAACTTTGTGAATGTGGGAAATGAAACAAACGCACCCTTTGGATATGATTGGGCTTCGCAGCCCATTTCAGCAAATGATCAATCACACATTATTTTAGATTATAGGCTTGAGCCCAAATATAATCGATCACAAAAGCTACTTAGGAAATGTTTGGTTTGGGAATGCAGCTTTGACGCGCGGGCAATAACTAAAACGCAAACACGAGACCAAAACCGAACACAAGCGGTGCAAAGAAACCTAGACTCGTACGTCAACTTCGTGGCCCTGAGATAGTCTTGACAGGGAGCACCCTTCGTGGTGTCTTTCCCTTGACTCGAAACCGAACCCAACGTCAAACCTGCGCCTTGAATTTTTACTAAAAACATATTTTAGACATTCTGAAAATTATTTATGTTTCTCACTGCTTTGAAGCGGGGGGAAATAAGCATTAACACAAACCGAGAACTCGAACATCATCGAGACTCTTATGAGTTCCCTACGACCACGGTGTGGTCTAGTGTCGATTCGACTAGAAACACCCTCGGGTGTTGTCCCTTGACTCGAAGTAAACAAGTAAACACATCCTTTCAGCTTGAGACTATACGAATTGAACGCAAAACAAATAAGGCATATACCCATCGACTGGTCATGTTTTCACAGTCGAGGCATCACCAAAATTTGCCAAGACGACAATCTAAAGCAAAATGCTAAAATCTAAGTCGAGTAAGAGTCGAGTAAGCTTCAATATAAGTCAAAAACACCATAAGCAAAATAATTTTTAATATAAGACAAATAAACTAAATAAGCTGCAAAAGCTTGAATATAAGCCAAAACTTAATAAGCCGATTACCAATAAGCCAAGATATAAGGTGATTACCACTTAGAATATAATAACAATTAATAAACTGAAAATTAAACGCGTAATATAGCTCTTGCAATTTGTTAGATCTCTTGAACAAATAAGATGAAGTGGTTTAAAGAGTTGTCCCTTCCCATTTTACAACTTAAACCAATTTGTGTAAGAATAATGTCTTACCACCACAGTTTTGTACACACGAATTAACCACGAATCAAAGAGATTGCTAGATCTAACACAAGCCCTTGTTTTATGGAAAAAAAAAAAAAAACCAAAACACCTTAAGTAGGGGGGTTCGGCCGAAGTTAGCAAGAGAAGGAGAGGGAGAGATCTAGGGTTAATTCAATACTTAAGTTAACCCTAAACATTCACCCTAGGTTTGTTTATATAGTAGATGTAAATCTTAGAAAACAAGTTAGGGATTTGGGTTGTGAGAGCCCCCCTATGGCCGGCCATATGCAAGCCCAAGGAACCCCAAATATTTTCCATTTTAAGATTTTTCATTACTAGTCCTTCTATTTACATTTAACGGGTCGCTAGTCATTTCTCGTTAAATACTTAACGGTCGTTAGTCGGGTTTTGTGTAATAATTAATCGTAATCATTTTACATTAATTATAACTTTAATTCTCATTCGCTAATGTGTGCAATCCCGTGGTCACGAGTTTGAATCCGGATATGCACGTTTTTATAAATATATACATATTCCAATAGCTCCCACTTAGATATGCTTACAAAACGTGTAATGATATTGGTTAGCGTCTAGCAACACGCCAATGCCCCCGGTACAACTCGTGTATGGTTTTCTGGAGAAAAACCACTTTGATGATTCATCATCATATTCATCATTTTGTTTCTAATACCATGTTAATAAGAATATGGATCTCACTCATTTCTTAATTAACTATTCTGTTTCTCGCTTTGTATGATTGATTAAGATTACCAATTCTTCTGAACATATTCCATAAGACCTTGGGCATGGTCATGCAAACATCTTGACAACCCTACGAGGGGCCCAACAGTATTATAATTCAAAATAAATATGAAGGAAACAAATCCCGTTTTGACTACGAGCAGAATTCATAAATTTCGTAACACTTCTGAAAACAACCCTTATAACTACCAGTTACGTATAGCGTTAGATTGCTGCACAGAGATGCACTACATCCATGACAGTTTTCTAGTATCTCAAGTCAGAGGGTAAATATTCATGATGTACTTAATGACTAAGATCCATAAAGTACCATCATGTGGGTGGGATAAGTCCTACACTCAATTCATCGAATATCATCTGAAATTAGTCAAGCTACGCATCAATATACTTTCAAGTATATTCTAACTAATACTCAGATTTGTCTTAATTAAATATCATTCCCATGTTATTGATTGACAACGGACTATTTAAAATAACTTAAGTTATTCAAGGATTTAAACATGCAAATATAGGATAACATTATAATAAATGAATAATAAATATAACAAAAATACTTTATTTCATTTGAATAATAATGTTTACAATATCCTTTATCTGAAATACTTAGTCACAGATGGGCATGAAACTACTAGCTAAACGAAGTCCAAACTTATCAGACAAACGATTAAGTTTTTCACCAGGTAAGGCCTTCGTCAATGGATCTGCTAGGTTATCATCTGTGTGAACTTTGAGCAACTAAATTTCACCAATCTTGACTTGTTCTTGAACATATTGATATTGTCTAGGATAGTGTCTGGTGCCCTTCATGACTCCAGGTTCATGGGCAAAAGTTATTGCAGCACAGTTGTCACAATATACTTTAATAGGATTTTCAATCGACGACATACACCAAGCCCCGAAACAAACTTCCTTATCCAAAAAGCTTCCATGGCAGCTTCTGACGCCACTATGTACTCACTTTCTATAGCAGACATCACAAGAGTGGTCTGTTTCTTGCTCTTCCAATCCACAACACCTCCATTGATGACAAATATGTAACCCGTCTGATACTTCGTATCATCTTTGTCACACTTCCAGGATGCATCGCAGTAACCTGTAACAGACAATTCTGCTTCTAGATTTCCCCCATACACTATGAACATATCTCTTGTAGCCCTAAGGTACTTGAGAATATGTTTAAGAGCAGTCCAGTGAATTTCACCTGGATTCTGTTAATATCGACTGGTCAAGTTGTGAGCAAACGCCACATCAGGCCTCGCACCACATACATGATAGATCCTACAGCCGAAGGATAAGGAACTTTCTTTATGTGTGCCTTCGCTACTCAAACCATGGTTTACTTGCATCGGCAAAAATCCCTTCTTGGAATTTTGTATATTGAATCTCTTCAATATTTTGTCAATGTAAGCACATTGGCTTAAACCAATTAGCCGCCTTGATCTATCCCTGTAGATCTTGATTCTGAGTATATATGCTGCTTCCCCTAAGTCTTTCATCGAGAAACATTTACCAAGATAGGCTTTCACCTCATTTAAACTTGGTATATGATTTCCCATGATTAATATGTCATCGACATACAGAATAAGGAAAGTGACATGATTCCCACTAGCTTTGTGATATACACATGGCTCATCAAGATTCTGAGTAAATCCAAAACTTTTGATTTCTCCATCAAATCTTTTATTCCATTGCCTTGATACTTGATTTAGTCCATAAATGGACCTTTTAAGCTTGAATACATGGTTAGGAAATTGTGGATTCACAAACCCTTCAGGCTGTGCCACATAGATGTCTTCATCTAGACGACCATTCAGAAAGGCGGTTTTGACATCCATCTGCCAAATCTTATAGTCATAGTGTGTAGCTATAGCTCTGAGAATGCTAATAGCTCTTATGTCTGCTACAAGAGAGAATGTATCCTCGTAATCAATGCCATAGGTTTGAGTAAAGCCTTTAGCTATCAGAAGAGCCTTATAGGTATGTACATTGCCATCCATGTCAGTATTCTTCTTGAAGATCCACTTACTTCCAACGACTTTAGCATTGGAAGGAAGGTCAACTTCAATCCAGACATCATTATCTTTCATGGACTGCATTTCCCCATTTATAGCAATCTGCCATTTATCCTTTTTAGGATCAGTCATGGCAGCCTTATAGTTGACAGGTTCATTAAGATCCCCAACCATATTTTCCTCCACATCTACGTTAAGACATAGACGGTCAGGTGCACGTATATTCCTTTCAGACCTACGAATGGGAACAACTTCAGGAGGAGCGCCCAAGCTTTCAGGCTCTTCTTGAAGTTAGCTAGTATTATCAGAAGGTGTTGTATCTTCATGATCATTTTCCTGATCATATACTCTCCCACTAAGTTCTTGAGATATGAGATTCCTTTCAAGGAAGTCTCCATACATAGCCACTATGACTTTGTTCTCAGCTGGGTAGTAGAAGTAGTAACCCATAGTTGGGTATCCTACAAAGATACACTTAACAGATCTTGGTTGGAGCTTATAAGGTGAGTCAAGTTTAACAAACGCCTAACATCCCCATACCTTTAAGTAAGAAAAGTTGGGAGCTTTTCCTGTCCATATTTCAGATGGCGTCTTAAAAACCTTCTTCGTTGGAACCATATTCAAAATGCGAATAGCAGTTTCAAGGGCATAATCCCAAAAAGTTAAAGGAACTCACTCATCAACAATGGAACCATCTTATTTTTATTCTGAAGCAACTTGTTAATACAAATAAACCGTAAAAACGTTTATTTATATTTTACGATCTTCTAATATTTTGTCGATAACAAACGTAAAATCATTTTAATGAAAAAAATAAAATACGTAAATGGTTTGAACTAATAGTTTCTAACATATTCACATTTTCACATAAAACACTAAAACAAGTATAAGTGATTTTATGATTTAATATTACATATGTACAACAACTAGTGTTTACATATTTGGGTAAAATATACACATAACTAGTATGTAGTATATTGTGTAATATAAATGGGTAGAAACTTAAGTATCATAACCCATTGACCAAATACATTGAATGTAGTTGGGTACAACCCAAAGTCCATGACCCATGAAGCTTGACCCATAACCCATTGCATGACATCATGCTTATATCATATATGGATAATATCCATAACCCATGATATTGACCCATACCCATGTGACTAGGTGCATTGCACTCAAAAAATACATTGTATCTAGTTAAAGACCCATGGATCAACCCATGACTCATGACCCATAACCAAAATACCCATGGGTAAAGAGGAGCGTCCCACAGATCCCTAGCTTTATGCTAGACGGATCCCTTGTGGGAGGGATCCGTGGGATCCGGGGAACAGTAGACATTTTCCTCTATAAATAGTGAGCCATTTCTTCATTGTTTCTCACCCCTTTCTAACATACTTTCTCCCTGAGTTTAAAACTCTCTAACCCCAGATCCCAAGTGATCTATGTTTGTAGTTTTGTTTTTGTATGATCCTCTAGGTTCCTCTTAAAGGCGAGATCACCACCTTTGAAGTCAAGCAAGCTCAAGTCCATGAGTTGCCATGCTTCCTCATCATCAAGACTACTGAAGTCCTCTTGTTGATGATTCTTTTCTTTCTTCTAAGAAGTGTAGTGTTGAAGACATTAGTGAAAGATGTCTCAAGTGTCATGTCGAAGACATTAGTGAAAGGTGTCGATCGTTCGTATTATAGGCATTAGTGAAGGGTGCCTAGAAGTCAAGTCACAAGACATTAGTGAAGGGTGTCTTGAAGATCTATTTAAAGGCATTAGTGAAAGGTGCCTTAGATGTACATTTGATATGGTGTGTTTCGATGTACAAGATAGATTAGTATTAGATCCAAGGATATTGATATATTTGATGATGTTGTAATAAGGAGTTGGTCTCCTTTGGGATTAGTCGTTGGTGTAGTGTTGGGTAGTAGTTCCTCCATTGTAATGGAACTCGGTATCTAGCCTAGTACCGGATAAAGGGTAAGTGACGTTGTGGTAGGTGTGGTTCACCTTGGAGTGAAAGAACCCGGTGGTTAGCCTAGTACCGGAAAAAGAGTAGGCAAAGTTGTGAAGGTTTCTCCACCATAAGGATTTGGTGTTGTGTAGTAATTACGAACTCTCGAGTAGGTGACGCGAGGAGTGGAGTAGGGAAATGAAGGTGTCCTTGTAGCCGAACCACTATAAATATCGCGTTGTGGTTTTGTGCTTCTTACTCTTATCTTTTCATTACATACTTTTATATGTTTGTTTATCAACATCCAACATGCATCCAAATAGATTGACATAAGTCGATCTAAATAAATTAAAAGAAAGTTTTAATTGGTAAAACTATTAAACCCCCCCCACTAGTTTTCCGCAATTGGCATCAGAGCTTCGTTACCAAGTTTCTTGAAGTATATTGTACTTTAAAAACTTGATACGATCCATGGTTAATTGAAAACTACAAAGAAGGTTTTTCATAAAAACAAACACCATGTCTTTTGAAACTCTTTGTTTGGATGTTGATTAGATGACAACATTTTTCTTATTATTTACTGTTAGGAATTATACGTTTGAGTTGATAAGACAAAAAGAATGAAACAAGAGGGACTTAATACGACAAGAAGGAAACCTACAAAAAGATGGAGGGACTTGCTTGCAAAAGAAGTTTTATTTGTTAGTCCTTAGTAGAGATTTGTAAACCCTAATCCTCTAGTATATAAAGAGGACATGGGGTGTAGGTTTAATATATGTCTTCCATAATGTAGTCGACTAAAAGGTGTGTGTGTGTCCTAGGCGTATAGTCTTGTAAACGCCTAGGTTATTAGTTTAGTTAGTAGTTTTGTTATCTAGACGTGTTCCTATAAACGTCTATAGTTAGTTAGTTAGTTTATGGTGAATGAAACCTTGTGTCAATAACAATTATATTTTGATTTATTCGCTGCGTATTGTCATTGTTATTGTTAAACCCTAAGGCTCAAAACGATCTAAAGGAGTTCTAACAAACTCCTCAATTGGTATCAGAGCTTGGGGAGCTCGTTACCTAGGGATTCACAATGTTTCTTGGCGAAAAGGGAAGGAGAAATTCGAGTCTGAAATTTTTCGTATATACTTCTGCAACACTGTTTTCAAGAGGGCATATCTTTTTAGTGAACCGTTGGATCGGGCTAAAATTCGAACTGGAGCTTCTTGGTATATCTATCTTTAATCTCACCGAAGGGATTGTCAATTAGAGCTCTCAATCAAAAGTTATAAGCTGTCCAATTCTGCTGCAGAAAACTAAAAAAATTTTTGTAAGGTTATTACAGCACTGTTTTGAAACAATCATAACTTTTTTGTTAGCCGTTGGATCGTAACAAAATTTTAGGTGGACGTTCTCTATATGATAGTCTAACTTAACACTGGAGGGATTGTCGATTTGAGCTTTTATGTGAAAGATATATGCTGTCGAAGTTGGCTGCAAAGAGAGTTTTCAAAGTACTGCTGTGTGTTTCAAAGTACTGTTAGGATTTATTCAAAGTACTGCTCTTTGATCAAAGTACTGCTGTTTATGTTCAAAGTACTGCTCTTTTGGTCAAAGTACTGTTGATTTCACAAAGTACTATTCGAGGTTTCAAAGTACTTCCCGTATAGGTTGAAAGTACTGCTCGTTGTTTTAAAGTGCTGCTAGTTTTGATCGATATCGGATAGAACGAATTGTTTTTGGTTCTAGTATGGTTCTGAATTTGAGGGGAAGTTCAGATGGTTTGAAGGATATGTAATGACACACACAAGATTGGTTCACACACACAAGGAGATTGGAATTTGTTCTTAAAGTTTTTTATAAGGCTCGTTTTTGAATAATTTGAAGAATTGATTACGAAGAAGGTTGAATATCATATATTTGATATTGTTGTAGAGTTACACAGATTCGTGCTCTTATCATATCTCAAAGTGGGTGTTACACTTTGTAGATAACTTGTTCGTGCTTAAAGGATGCTGACAAAGACTTGATGAATCTAGCAAAATTGTGTGATCTACAAACTGATGGTGCTTAATACTCACTTTTGCTATCACTTTAAGGAGTTACGTTATTGTGCTCAGTGTCTCATATAGTTGAGGATTTTTCAAGAGGTTGCTATCTACTTATACTTTCTGTAGGAGTATGAGTTTCGGAGTCACGTGGATAGTACAAGACATAAGACGCAAGTTTTGGAAATTCTACTTCTTCATCAAATTCATTATACTCATTTTTCTTCACAAGTGATCATTACAAGGAGCTTACTGATTTGAAGAATCATTTGATGTTCATGCACCACTCAAGGGGAAGTTTTTGATTCTTACTACTATTGATTAGTATTACTACTGATGGTTTAGATTTCTACTGTTTCAAGTTCATTTTTAGTTGCGGAAAACTTCATGGAGGGTATTTTGAGACATTGGAATGATGAATTGGATGTGTGGTATTGGTTCGTGGTGGTCAAGATTATTATTTGCATACGTTCCCTATATGGATAATAACAAAAAGGGAAAGAGATGTTGAAGTGGCGCGGCATGGATTGAGGGGAAGACAAAGGAAGACATACTTGTTTCATTCATGGTGAGATCACTGATCTCAATTTCTCTACTTTGTCTAGGGAAGTTCGTTCAAGAATGGTTTTGTCATTATCAGCTAGGGGAAGATTGTTGGGAATTATACGTTTGAATTGATAAGACAAAAAGAATGAAACAAGAGGGACTTAATACGACAAGAAGAAAACCTACAAAAAGATGGAGGGACTTGCTTGCAAAATAAGTTTTATTTATTAGTCCTTAGTAGAGATTTGTAAACCCTAATCCTCTAATATATAAAGAGGACATGGGGTGTAGGTTTAATATATGTCTTCCATAATGTAGTCGACTAAAAGGTGTGTGTGTGTCCCAGGCGTATAGTCTTGTAAACACCTAGGTTACTAGTTTAGTTAGTAGTTTTGTTATCTAGACGTGTTCCTATAAACGTCTATAGTTAGTTAGTTAGTTTATGGTGAATGAAACCTTGTGTCAATAACAATTATGTTTTGATTTATCCGCTGCGTATTGTCATTGTCATTGTTAAACCCTAAGGCTCAAAACGATCTAAAGGAGTTCTAACAAACTCCTCAGAAAAGCTGTTCAAAATGATGTGGGCTGTGGACGGTTAAACAAGTAGGGCCGGCTAATATAGCTTATAGGGCCGGGCCTAAGCACTACTAAATACACTGTCTAATATTCCCCCGCAAGCTAAGGCCGAGAAGCGACCTGTAGATTGGACCGAAGCCAAAAAAACCGTTGTGAGGGTAGAGGCTTAGTGAACACATCAGCAATCTGATCATCTGTCTTTATAAATTGAACACAAAGTCTTCCTTGGGCAACCTTCTCTCGAATGAAATGAAAATCAACTTCTACATGCTTTGTTCGCGCATGAAACACTGGATTCGCTGACAAGTATGTGGCGGCTAAGTTGTCACACCACAGAGTGGGAACCGAAGACTTTGGAACACACAATTCCCGTAACAGTGTTTCAAGCCATGTGAGTTCAGCAACTGTATCTGCTAGAGCTTTGTACTCGGATTCTGTAGATGATCGTGATACAGTCCGTTGTTTACGAGCAGACCATGATGCTAAGTTTGAACCAAGATATATAGCAAATCCCCCGGTGGATCGACGGTCATCTGGGCAACCAGCCCAATCTGCATCTGAGAAGGCACGTAAATTAAACGAAGCATCCGTATAGGCATGTAGAAGAGATCCAGAGTTTCGTTGAATCAATAGACCATACCCAGAAGTACCCCGTAAATACCGCAATATCCGTTTAACCTCCGTCCAGTGATTAGTAGTAGGAGAATGCATAAACTGACACACTTTGTTGACTGCATACGTAATGTCGGTCGAGAAAGTGTAACATACTGTAGAGCTCCAACAATTTGACGATATCGAACAGGATTGTCAAAGGGGGAGCTATCACCAAGAGAGAGATGTGCAGTACTCGAAATGGGAGATGCGACTGGTTTAGATTCAGAGAGACCTGCACGAGCAAGAATATCCAAAATATACTTCTTTTGAGATAGAATAATGTCAGCCCCTTTGGGAACAATCTCAATACCCAGAAAGAATGATAAGGAACCCATATCCTGAATAGCAAAGAGTTTGCTGAGACTGTGAACAACATAGTCAATCGCCTTAGGATTGTTCCCTGTAAGAATAATATCGTCAACACAGACAAGCATGTATAATAAAGTGCCACGAGCAGATAAAATGAACATGGATGGATCAGTCTTGGATCCCTTGAAGCCGAGACCAAGTAATGCCGTAGATAATCTGTGAAACCAAGCTCGTGGGGCCTGTTTTAGACCATAAAGGGATTTGTGTAGAAGACACACATGATCTGGTTTATTCAAATCCACAAAACCAGGTGGTTGCTGTAAGTGAACTGTTTCTTTAAGGTCACCGTGCAAAAACGCATTCTGTACATCCAGTTGACGCAGAGGCCAGCCTTTAGTGACAGCAATGGATAAGACAACTCGGATGGTAGTTGCCTTGACAACCGGACTAAACGTGTCATGATAGTCAATGCCTGGTTGTTGATGAAAACCTTCAGCAACCAAACGTGCTTTGTAACGCGTAACTGCCCCATGTTGATCTTTCTTAATTTTGTATACCCATCTACAGTCAACAATATTGGTGTTAGGAGCACGTGGGACCAAGGACCATGTACCATTTTTCATTAAAGCCAAATATTCCGCAACCATGGCAGCGCGCCAGTGAGGATCTTTGTTAGCAATGGTGAAGGAAGATGGTTCAGAAGTTGTAGTTGTGTGAAAAGAAGAAGGGTTGTACCGTTTAACAGGTTTAGGATTAGGACGAAGGTGTGAAGGACGAGTACGAGGTGGTGGTGGTGGTGGTGGTGGTGTCGGTGTGTGAGGTGGTTGTGAGTGGGCTGGTGTAGTTTGGGGTGAAGTTGGGTTGGACTGAGGGTGCGGGCTGGTCTGGGCCGAGCCGTAGTCGGGCTGGGGTGGTGGACTATTGGGTGAGCTGGATGGGGCTGAGGATGTGGTGTCAGCCTGAGTAGTGGTGGGAGGTGATGTAGGTAGTTGGTCCGATGATGTGTGATCACCGGATGGGGTGTTATGTGGAGTAAGGTGAGGATCAGTCGGGTAAGATGAGAAGTATGGAGACGAGGGTGGTGAAGGGATAGAAATAGGAGGTGGTTTAAAAGGAAAGACTTGTTCATGGAATTGGACATGACGGGCAATGTATAAACGGTTAGATTGAATGTCCAAGCATCGATAGCCGTGATGGGAGGTACTGTACCCTAAAAACACACAAGGCATGGATCGAAAATCCATTTTGTGTTTATTGTAGGCACGGAGATGAGGGTAACACCGGCAACCAAATACCCGAAGAAATGAGAAGTCGGGTGGGTGATGAAAAAGTTGTTCAAAAGGAGAGACTTTAAGACGGTTACACTTTAAGACGGTTACACAACAATGATAAACAAACCGTTGATTAGTCAAAGCTCATACCTACCAAGCCATAGGAATCGCTTGGTAACAAGAATACCTTCCCTAAGAAGGTATCTTAAACACAAAGGATCCAGAATTGTCTACTGACATTTGTTGTGTCATTTGTAAAGACATTCCTAAGTGCGTTAGAGGTATGATTTTCTACTTATCTCTAAAATGACATTATCTTGATAATTAAGTATGCCTACATAGGTATTTATATGATTATCTTTTGTGCATATACATGTATTACATGAAGCTTCATTAGGAAGCCTTTTCTCACATACGTGTTATTTTTTCGTCTAAAGTCATGGTATATAAAACTTATGTTTTATTTCATTTAATCCAAAAATCATATCTTTCTAATAATAAAACAAAACACAAATTTCAAAAATTCCTCCTTCCCAATAAATAAACCATCCGTCGCCCACTTTATCAAATCCCCACTTTTTCAAATCTTTCATTTTCAAAAAATTACCTCTCATTCAAAACTTCATCTTCCTCACATCTCATCTCATCCCACCTTAAACCAAAACCAAGAAGGTTCATCATCAACATGGTTTACATCGCACTCGTGCTCATCGCCTTAACACTCATCGCACTTGTGTTCCCTATAATGAAGTTCACATACGAAGACATATACTTTATGTTGTTAATCTACATTGGGATCATATACCCAATCCATTGTATCATTCTTAGCATTGAAATGAAATATTACTAATAGTCTAGTTATCTAGGTTATTATTATCATAATGTGTTTATCATTTATTTTTTGATTTATTTCATTCTATCGTGATACATTAGAAAGCCATGTATGCATGCTAAATGAAAATGTAGGCTAAAAACACATATCTTGGTATGAAACTATAAGATCTAAAAACCTATGTTTTTGTCAAGAAATCTGTTTTTGTTTCTCCAGATCCACGGATCCCGAAAGTTAGACTAGTCGGATCCCTTATAAAAGGGAACCGTACTCCTGGATAACAGTTTTTCATGCAAAATAAAAACCACTTTCTTTCTAAAAGTAATATTCCACCAGAATGTCAAAACCATAAGTGAGTTAAGTGTCATTGTTGTTAAAAAAAACCATTGTTAAAAAAATCTAGTAAAAACGTTAGATAATCATTGGTTGACCGCAAAACATCACTTTCTATTAACTCATTGTTTCTATAGGTTCGACTATGACACATGAATATAAGTTTGTTTTTTCATTCACTAGCGTCTACACTCCGAACATCTCCCTTTAGCCCAACACACCTGGAAACCATGTCCGTGGGTTCAATAATCTCGAAAACCGTCACTTCCACGAATGACGTATTGTAGACACCTCTCTACAATTCGAAGAAGGTATCAATACCTCCTTTCGAGCCATAGGACTAGAATGTCTTCTTGAAATCAACGAGAAGATATGTCCAAGTTTCATAATGGAATTCTTCCGTCAAGTTGAACTCGTTCGTAACGAGGATCGCTCTCTATCTCTTTGGTTTTGGATCAAAAACCAAAAGTTTATTTTAACTCTTGGGTAATTTGCTCACATCCTCTGGATTGCAAATCATGGACAATGTGCCTTCACCGAAGATTGGTCTCTTGATTCTCTCTTCAACTTTCGTGAAGAAAATAGTCCATATTGCTCACATATACCTTCCCCGGAGGATTTAAATCGCATAATATGCAAACCTCAACCATATTACTCCGATCCAAACATTATCTTTACATGGGACATCCGAGAAGAGTACAAGCCCCTTGAACTCATCCTACGTGAAAATGTTTAGAGTCTTAGGGGAAATCGAGAAATTCTTCCCGCTTACTGTGCTCACATAATGTATTGTTTGCTAACACAACAACCATACAATTTCTCCTACTTCTTCGCAAGGCGAATTGTAAATCTTCAAGGCTCCAAGAATAAACTCATCCCTTATGGAATGTTCTTGACGCGCCTCTATCATAACGTCATGCATTTTCATTCTCAATTTCAAAGCCCGTTGTACGTACTTGTGAACAAGATGATGGAACCGCTAAACATATCTCTCATGAAGACCTTCTTCATTCTTGATTCCACCAACACTCATCAAACATTTGATGATCCTTCTAGCGAAAATGCTCAAGGAACTTAGTAGTCTTTCAAATAGGATCAATCCTTTATACTCATGCTTTATCAATGTAATCCAATTTCCTTCATGAAATAAAACATCTTACATTTGATATCTTGGTATTAAAACCTCTTAAACTAACCTTGGAATATAATGCATTGTCAAAATCATTGCATACCTTTACTAAAGGTCCTACTTAGTAGATAGACGGATCACAAAGGTTGTGCTAGACAGATCCCTACTCTTAGGGAACCGTGGGATCCGGCAAACTAGAAAATGCAATTGCAAACATTGTATTTCAAACATAGTCTTAGAATGCCTCACACTAAGCTAGACATAGTGTCTTAAGGCAAATTAAGTCCTTATAAAGTTAATTAGATCCTTACTACTCACACATAAATCACCTAGATCACAATCAAGACGCTTGTAACTTAAACACTCCATCTCAAGCTCATCTTTCAAGCTCATCTTTCTAACTTAAACACTCCATCTCATCTTAAATGAGTTCCTAGATCAGTACAAACTCTGAAGTTGACTCTTGTGCATGTTAATCATCACATTCCAATGAAGTTTAGTGTCTTAAGTCTTGAATGCACTTGCCAAATCTCTTGCTTTATAAACCACATTGTTAGGACTTCTAAAGTCATCATCTTCATCCTCATTTTCAGCACTTAAGAAACCTTTACAAACCCCTTGAAATCATCTCATCATGAGGAAAACTCCAAGTAGCAACTTATCCACCAAAGAACCACCCAAGAAAATTGCTCGTGTTGTACACAAAATCTCTTCAATCGAATCATCTCCGGTCAAGCCAACAAATGCAAGGATTTCTTCTCAACCAATCAAACCAATTCCTAAAAGGATAGTACCCATAAAACTACCTATGCCAAACACCACCATACCTCCTAGGCCAAACAATATCATCTCCACTAAACCATCACCATTGGTTCCTAGAGCCATCTCATTTACAACTCCACTATCATCACTACACCTCTACAACTTAGAGGATTTGCCTCCTAGGCCGTCTCATCCTCCTCCGCCGACAACATTCTCCTCATTAGGAGGAATAATGGTACATAATCAAGGTGTTGAGTCAAAATTAGCTCCGGCTTCCTTTTCGCCGTCACCATCATATAATCCAATTTGGATTATGATAAATTATCAAAGTCAACCACCAGACCATATGGAAGTTGACACTTTTCTACCACCACCATCATTCTTGGTCGAGCCATCTTCAAATGCGCCTCCACCAATCCCTCTGTCGTTTGAGGCTCCACAAGCCGCTTCACTTGATCCTTCGCATCAAGCAATTTCATTTCTTCCACCACCACTACCTATCCATGACAAAGATTGTTATCATTGTCAACATGTTAAAAGTTTGATACATGAAGTACGAGAAGACCAACGTTTCATGTTCTATCACTTCCTCGAACGTTTCGACGAGATTAAACCTAAACAAACTTGAGCTAGAGGATTTTAGTGGTATCCTAGTTTCAAGCGTTACTTAGATAAGTCTAGTAATTCCAAGTCATGTATCGATCATTTTCTTAGTTTTTAGAGTCATGTATATCATATCTCTAGTTTTATTAAATAAAAATACATGCTACTTGCTATATTTCTGAGTATATGATTATGTTGTATAATACATATCTGACTTTGATATTAACATAATGTATTATATCACCATTGTTGAAATTAATCATCAGCTAGACGGATCCCTTAAATTTGCCTAGACGGATCCCTACAAGGAGGGAACCGTGGGATCCGTGATACAGAAAACTATTTTTCTACTAACTTGGATCATATTTGCAGGAAATTGTGCATTATACTTGTTTTCTAACCTTTGTTTTGTAGTTATTCAATTTACACATGAAGACTTTGACACCCTAAAGCTAGGGGGAGCTTTATGTCAAAGCAATACATTGCAAATTACTTGCAATATTAGGATTACACTTCATGACATCCCTTTGCAAAATTGCAATCATCAAGGGGGAGCACATTCGTCACATAGACGAAATCTTTTGAAAACTTAGTTGCAAATGAACTAGCTTAGTATTATTTTCTTGACACCCTTACATATGGATGGACTCGTCAAGGGGGAGTAAAGACAAGATCCTTTCCCGTTACTTGCTATATACTTTTTCGTTCTTTTCTATTTTTCAAATGTTTTTCGTAAAAACAATGTGTTAGTTTCCTTTCGAAGCACTTTTTGTTTCGACAAAAAGGGGGAGAAGATGGTAAAAACTACAAATTCAAACTTTTACGAATTTTTGCTTTTCCCTAAAATAATTTTATGTTTTGTCATCAACAAAAAGGGGGAGATTGTTAATACAAATAAACCGTAAAAACGTTTATTTATATTTTACGATCTTCTAATGTTTTGTCGATAACAAACGTAAAATCATTTTAACGAAACAAATAAAATACGCAAATGGTTTGAACTAATAGTTTCTAACATATTCACATTTTCACATAAAACACTAAAACAAGTATAAGTGATTTTATGATTTAATAATACATATGTACAACAACTAGTGTTTACATATTTGGGTAAAATATACACATAACTAGTATGTAGTATATTGGGTAATATAAATGGGTATAAACTTAAGTATCATAACCCATTGACCAAATACATTGAATGTAGTTAGGTACAACCCCAAGTCCATGACCCATGGAGCTTGACCCATAACCCATTGTATGACATCATGCTTATATCATATATGGATAATATCCATAACCCATGATATTGACCCATACCCATGTGACTAGGTGCATTGCACTCAAAAGATACATTTTATCTAGTTAAAGACCCATGGATCAACACATGACCCATGACCCATAACCAAAATACCCATGGGTAAAGAGGAGCGTCCCACGGATCCCTAGCTTTATGCTAGACGGATCCCTTGTGGGAGGGATCCGTGGGATCCGGGGAACAGTAGAGATTTCCTCTATAAATAGTGAGCCATTTCTTCATTGATTCTCACCCCTTTCTCACATACTTTCTCCCTGAGTTTAAAACTCTCTAACCCTAGATCCAAATGATCTCTGTTTGTAGTTTTGTTTTTGTGTGATCCTTTAGGTTCCTCTTAAAGGCGAGATCACTACCTTTGAAGTCAAGCAAGCTCAAGTCCATGAGTTGCCATGCTTCCTCATCATCAAGACTACTGAAGTCCTCTTGTTGATGATTCTATTATTTCTTCTAAGAAGTGTAGTGTTGAAGACATTAGTGAAAGATGTCTCAAGTGTCAAGACGAAGATATTAGTGAAAGGTGTCGATCGTTCGTATTATAGGCATTAGTGAAGGGTGCCTAGAAGTCAAGTCACAAGACATTAGTGAAGGGTGTCTTGAAGATCTATTTAAAGGCATTAGTGAAAGGTGCCTTAGATGTACATTCGATATGGTGTGTTTCGATGTACAAGATAGATTAGTATTAGATCCAAGGATATTGATATCCTTGATGATGTTGTAATAAGGAGTTGGTCTCCTTTGGGATTAGTCGTTGGTGTAGTGTTGGGTAGTAGTTCTGGTATGTGCTAAAACACATACCTTTTCATTATCAAAACTGACCCAAAATAACCAAGAAAGAGCCGTTTATTGCTAATATTTGTGGTTTTCTTGAGTTTGTGCTTGTGCAGGTACGGATATGTAAAAACACACAAAAAGGAACCAAATCAGACGTAAATCCGAGCACGAGAGATCAAGAGGGTTTGAGCTGAGCCGGAAGGTCGAGATTGTGCATTTTGGAAGATTTAATTCTCTGAGGATGATTTTTAGAAGTTACAATCAAGTTTGAAGAAATGTCAAGATTAGTCCCTGAACTTTGAGCTTTTGGCAGAATTGACCCTTCAAGTTTCAAAAGTTGCAAATCAGCCCTTGGTTTATTGAAGAATGACAAGAATGATCCTTGATAAACATTTTCAGATTTACACCTTTGGTCCTTTGAAATTCAGAAAATACACTTTTGGTCCCTTAAATACACCTTGGGTCACTTATCTAGTCCTAGCCCAAAATAACTAATCAAAACCCACGGCCCAACATCCAAGATCCGGTCCAAGTCCAAAACCAAACAAACCCCGCCCAATTTATCTTAGCCCGTTACCCACTCAACCCGGTTTTTTTTACCCGAGTCAAAGCCTACCAAACCCGGTCAATGGGTCAAAGTAAATCAAAGAATAATAAAAAAACCTCACCCGCCCTTTCTTGCCCCAATTTACCCAGAGGAGATGAACCCTAATTACCCTTCGGTTTATATGGTCAAAATTACCGTAATTAAGGGCAAAAGTGTACTTTCGTCTGACAACACTGACACATGGGGAATGACAGGTCAGCCATCCGTGTGCTCAATGCCACTCTCTGCTCTCCTATTGGTCGAAATAGCGTGGCATTCATGATCCAAGGGTGAATATCAAGTGGGATATGTGGAAGGTGATCTAATGGTTGTAAACGTCTCAAAGAAGCACAAATTTCAGACTTCTAGATCTTTCCAAGAGCCTCAAGACCTCAAGCTTAGCTATAAATAGGCCCTCATTTCGTTCACATTGTATCTCTCTTCATTTTCAGTAGCATAGTTCTTAGTTTAAATGTCATTTTAATTTTGTTAAGCTTTTGTAGTTTATTTGGTGTAATCAAATTTCTCATATTAATAAAATTTAGCTTTTAATTTTCAAAGTAATTGTTTAGTTGTTTAAGTTCTTAAATATGCTTATTCACCTTGTTTAATGCTTATTTCATTGATATAAACCTGTTTCTAGCTTATTTCTTCATAAACTCAAAATTACAAAAAAAATCAGATAAAATCATTGAAACATAAAAAAACATATCAAAACTATTTTGTGGATTGATCCACACTCAGCTACTGTTTCTCAAGGTTCATTTAGGCTTAATATAGCTTATAGTGAGCTTATCTCTGTTTCAAACTCAAATTTCTACTTAGTCAACAAAAGTCAAAGCTGCAGCTGCTACATTTTCTGGTTCTGAATTACTGGTTTGGTTATGGATTTGGGTTGATAACAGTTGTTTTGGATTGAGATCTGAGTTAGGTTAGTGGTTCAATGATCTCAGTTGAGCATGTCATTGTGACAGGACTATTGTAAGTGCTTATCTGTTTTACCAATTTGCTTGTTACATGAGTAGTTTAACTGTTATCTGTTAGCTAATATAGATATAATTGCATGCAGTAGTTCTATTTTAATTGTTAAATCATAGTTGTTAGCTGTTATTAAGTTGTTCACTGTAATTCATAGTTTACATTTTGCTCAATAGCTACTTAAGGACTGTTTGGATCATTAGGTTATAGTGAGTTTATGGTTTAGTTTGTGTTTAGATCTGTCACATAAGTAGAATTAGACCTAAATCAGTAATTCATTTGTGCATCAAAACAGTAAAAGTCAAATTTCACTTTAAGCTGATCTAGCTTTTGTATCTGTTGAATTCAGTAGTTGGATTTTTACATAGAAGCTTTAAACAAGTAGATCTAGCTTTCTGTCATCATCATTAGTCTAATAACATAAAAATCATTTCATTACTTTGGATCAAAATTCACTTAAGTCAAAGTTTCATATCTGTTTTTCAAAAGTCAAAACTGTCAAATTCAGTTTTCTACCAAACCTTGAGGTTCTCTCCATGATTCAATTCTGAGTTAAAGTGTTTGAAGTTTTGGTTAATCACAATTTCAATTGGTCTAGTGTTGAAATCTGCTTTTTGTCAAATTTTATCAAGTCCATACAAGTTCCAAATTAGCTGTTCAAAACAGCTTATTCTGCCCTGTTCACACTCAGCAAAACTGAGTGTGAATCAGGCCTACTTGCATCCTTTGCATTTGATTCATTTCAGTGAGTTAGAGCCTGTAAATTGGTCTAGTTGTAGCTTGATTGGTGGTCTTAAGGACTGCATATCTGGTTTTCACTTTAGATCTTCTGAAAAGCCTGTGCATAAGCTCAAACAGTAGGGGTCAAGAGCTTATTGGTTTTAGTAGGCAGTTTGCATAGATCATAAGTCAGAGCTTGTGGCTTGTTAGGATTAGGTGTAATCAGTTAGAATTAGCTTATTTTAGTATTATTTAGCTTCAGTTACTGTTTGGTAGCTTATTTTCATTAGCTTATTGGTAAACAGTTTGTACTACAGCCCTCATATCTTACACATAAGCTATAGATTTTATATTTTTCATAGATTTAGAATAAGATTTTAGAATTTTCCTGAGTTTTTCATAATTGTTTGTCACTGTTTGCTATTTTTCTCAATTTAAAACTATTTTTAGTCACTTTTAAATAGCTTTTATTACAATTAATTAAGAAAAAGTTCCAAAAAATATTTTTTCAATTTTCTCAGTTTAAGAAAAATATAAAAAGCATAAAAAATATTTTTCCTTAATTTTTCTCTTTTATTTGTTATTTTTCACAATTTAAATTAGATTTAAATAGATTTAAATTCATAAAAAATAGAAAAATAATCAGAAAAATAAAAAAATAGTTTTGAAAATTCTCTTAGGATATTTTAGATTTTACAAAAATAGTTTCATATTTTTTCCCCTTTATTCTCATAATTTTTAGTATTTTAAATTAGATTTAATAGTTAAAAATTAGTTTTTAATTTTAATAAAATACAGAAAAATCCAAAAAAATAGTTTTAATTCAAAAATAGTTTTCACGTTACATTTCTAGTATAAAAGTAATTTTAGGCATTTTTAGGATATAATTTAGACGTAGTTGCATTTTAATTACGTTTTATTAATTACGTTTTAGTTAATTCGCACTTAGGATTTCCCATAGATTAGATTCCCTTAATTACTTTTCCCAATCCCGTAGTTAATAAAATCAAATCATTAATCCAAAACATCGAGCATTAAATTCCAAACCAAAAACGACGTTGGCAATTCACGCCTCGTTGGGAAACGATTCGGGTTGACTAATCCGTATCAACGATCACACACGGGATTTGATTTGATATTCTTTTTCCTAAAGGAATTTTAAATCTATCTTCGTGATTATTTTTGATATCGATATTGAGGTTTTATCCATACACATGCCCTTAAGCCTTCATTATCAGCAAATCAGTGTCTGAACTGTTTTAAGTTTCTTACGGTTAGTCATTCACAAGTGGCTAGCTTGTGTGAGATAACTTGACGGTTTGGCACGAATCAAATTTTGGCGCCGCTGCCGGGGAGGTTGTGTCACGACAATATCGTTTGAGGTTTGACGATTAGTGACTCGAGATCCTTCATTCGTGAAGTTACTATTTTTCTATAAAATAAAAAAGTAAAAAATATTTTCCTTTTTCTTTTGTATATATATATCAGATTAAAAATACAAAAAGATTTTCTCTTGTGTTTTTGCTAATAAATAAAAGACACCAATTATATAACATTCTCAACGGAGGTGTTATCATTAATAAGTTCCCGAACCAAAGATCAAAAACTTGCCTTTGTGTCGCTTGTGAATTGATTTATCTCTATCAGATAAACAAACTGTGTGGTGGGTATAAGGACGGCCTGACATTAAATTGCGGCTGAAAAGAAGCGGGTTTTTAAGCTTCGCGCTGACCTACAAAGCTTCTCCGCTCGCTTGTGCGTTTGTCTTATAGAGGTGATTTATTCACTTGGGATTATTGGTTAAGTTCACTGTGTTTTCAAATATCGGTCTCTTTTAATTGCCTTGGTTTTTAAGTGCATGCGCACTCGCTCTCGATCAAGACGACTTCATAATCAGAATCAGAACGTACCCGAGTTACGTAATATGGCTGCTGCTAATGTACCACCAAACCCTGGTCCTAATCCTCCTCCCGTTAATCAAAATGTAGCTCCCGATCTCCGAACGATGGAGGAGTTATGTCAACCTACAATGTACGGGAGGGGAGGACCCATTGCACCGACTAATATTCAAGCTACCGATTTTAGCTTGAAACATCATATGATAGAACAAGTAAAAAACAGTTGTCAATTTCATGGTTTACCCGATGATGATGCAAACAAGCATCTTGATAAGTTTTTAACCGTTACTCAGAGTATGAAACAAAATGGGGTCTCCGATGACGCCCTTCGTCTCTATCTTTTCCCATACTCTTTGACTCATCATGCCACTTCTTGGTTTGATCGAATCCCGAAGAATTCGATTCGTACCTTCGAGGAAATGGTTTCGAAGTTTCTGGCAAAGTACTTTCCACCGTCGATGGTGACGAAGTTGAGAAACGATATCAGTAATTTCCGACAATATCCCGACGAATCTTTGTTTGAAGCTTGGGAACGATATAAGCTTGCAATTGATCGATGTCCAAATCATAATATGTTGCTTGTCACTCAAATTGATACGTTCTATAATGGTTTGACGTTGAGACATCGTGATACAATCAATGCTGCTGCTGGTGGAACTTTCATGAAAAGACGTCCTGAGGAATGCTACGATCTTATTGAGAACATGACCGCTCATCATAATTATTGGGATTCTTCTGCCGCAAGGGGTGAATCGTCTCGATCAAATACGTCTTCTTCTCTCGAAATAGCTACTCTGAACAAAAAGATGGACGATATCTTGAGGATACATCAAATGAATAATCAGAATCAACTTCAACAAGTGAAAGCGGTACATCCGACTTGTGAGACTTGTGGAGGTCCACATTCTTATTCCGAGTACCCAGCCATCGGTGGCTACGCACATGTTAATGTTTATGCTGCTACAGGGAACTACAATCAACCGCAAGGAGATCGAAATCTTCTTAGCTACCGTTCAAACAATTATCTCGGACCTCCCGGTTTCAATCAACCTCAACAACAAAACCATAATCAAAACCGTTTCAATGGTAACAACAATCAAAACAGAGGAGTTAATCATGGAAATCAACACTACCAAGCTCCTCCACCTCAAGTTTACCAACAACCACCACCTCCTCAACAACAATATCAACAACCTTCTCATCAAGTTGCTCCGAACAACGAGTTTCTATCTTACATGAAGAACTCCGACAACACCATTAAAAGTTTGCAGAATCAAATTAACGGCATGAGGACGGATTTCAAAAAGGAAATTGAAGCTACGAGTAACAAGCAGATGACTGAAATTAGGAATATGATGGCTAGTTTCTTTCAAGCCAATCAACCGTCTACTTCTTATTCTCAACCCTCGGGTTCCGGTTCTCTTCCGAGTAATACGATTCCTAACCCGAGAGGTGACATGAAAGCAATCACTACCCGAAGTGGTGTTGCTTACGATGGACCTACGGCTCCTACCACTAATAATTCTTCTTCTCGTGTGGTAAACCGTGAGACCGGGGTGACAAAGGACCTGGTGCTTCCTACTAATAAAGGGAGTACTGTGAATGTCCAACCCACGGTTGTCCAAGATTCTGAGCCCGAAGATGCTCCCGTTGATGTGAAGAAAGCTAATCCGAAACCGTCTATCCCATATCCGTCTCGTCTTAAAGATCAAACTCTTCGTGAGAAGTCGAATCATCAAATGGAAACGTTTTTCCAAATCTTCAAAGACTTGAATGTGGAGATCAGTTTTGCAGATGCCCTTCTCTTGATGCCCAAACTTGCTTCTACGATTAAGGGATTGCTTACGAACAAGGAGAAACTTTATGAGCTTGCTATGACATCTTTGAATGAGAATTTCTCGGCGGTTATCCTCAAGAAACTTCCCGAAAAGTTAGGTGACCCCGGCAAATTCCTCATTCCGTGCGATTTTCAAGGAATTATTCAATGCTCCGCCTTGGCCGATCTTGGCGCGAGTATTAATTTGATGCCTAAATCAATTTATGAAAAGCTTTCATTACCCCCACTTACTCCAACGTGTATGACACTCGAGCTAGCCGACCGTACTACTACGAAACCAAAGGGTATAGCTGAGGATGTCTTTGTTAAAGTGGGGGAGTTCGATTTCCCCGCTGATTTTGTTGTAGTCGATTTTGATGCCGATCCTCGAGTACCCTTAATTCTCGGAAGGAGTTTCTTAAGGACGGGCCATGCGTTGATTGATGTCCATGAAGGAGAGATCACTTTAAGAGTTGGAAAAGAAGCCGTCACATTCAACATTAATCAAACGACGAGGTACTCCTCAAATTTCGACGATGCTTCCATCAATCGAATCGACGTTATTGATGTTTCTTGTGAGGAGTACGCTCAAGAAGTTCTTGGTTTTGCTAAAAATTCTACTTCTTCTGATTCACTTTCTGAACCAATTATTGCCGACTCTTCCCCTTCTCTCACTCCGTTTGAGGGAGGTGATTTCCTTTTGGAAGAGATCGATGAGTTTCTTGCTATTGATGAATCGATTCCACCGGGAATTGATGATGGAGTTTATGATTCGGAGGGAGATATCCTTTATCTTGAGAAATTGTTGAATGAAGATCCATTACCGTCATTCCCTCCGAAAGAGATTACGATTGAAAAAATCAAAGAAGTACAAACGTCTAACGAAAAACCTTCAGAGCCTGAGCTCAAGGATTTACCTCCTCATCTTGAATACGCTTTTCTTGAAGAACCGAACAAATTTCCCGTCATCATTGCTAAAAACTTGAAAGATGAGGAGAAAACCGCACTTTTGGATATTCTTCGACAACATAAGAGTGCCATCGCTTGGCAAATTTCTGATATCAAGGGAATAAACCCTCGTTTTTGTACTCACAAGATCTTAATGGAAGACGATTGCAAACCCGTTATTCAACAACAACGTAGGGTTAATCCAAAAATTCATGACGTTATCAAAAAGGAAGTTCTGAAACTCCTCGATGCCGGAATCATTTATCCAATCTCCGATAGCTCATGGGTTAGCCCTGTTCATTGTGTCCCAAAGAAGGGAGGGATGACCGTCGTTACCAATGAAGATAACGAATTGATTTCCACACGCCTCGTCACCGGATGGAAGGTGTGTATTGATTATCGAAAGTTGAATGATGCTACACGAAAGGATCATTTCCCGCTACCTTTTATGGATCAGATGCTTGAACGTTTAGCGGGGAATGAGTTCTATTGCTTTCTCGATGGTTTTTCTGGTTACTTTCAAATTTCGATTGATCCGCAGGATCAAGAGAAAACGACTTTCACGTGCCCTTATGGAACGTTTGCTTACCGACGAATGCCATTTGGTCTATGCAATGCTCCCGGTACGTTCCAAAGGTGCATGATGGCTATTTTTCATGACATGATCGAAAATTTTATGGACGTTTTTATGGACGATTTCTCGGTTTATGGAGATTCTTTCACTTCTTGCCTCTCTCATCTAGACCACATGCTTAAACGGTGTGAAGACACCAATTTGGTCTTGAATTGGGAGAAGTGCCATTTCATGGTTCGAGAGGGCATTGTCCTCGGCCATAAGATTTCAAAATCTGGGATTGAGGTCGACCGAGCTAAAGTCGACGTCATAGCTAAACTCCCTCATCCCACTACCGTCAAAGGTATTCGGAGTTTTTTGGGTCATGCCGGTTTCTATCGCCGTTTCATCCAAGATTTCTCCAAGATAGCCCGCCCTCTGACCCATCTCCTTGAAAAGGATGCTCTGTTTATCTTCACCAATGAATGCATTGAAGCGTTTAATATTCTTAAAAAGAAATTAACTGAGGCTCCGATCTTAGTTGCCCCCGACTGGGATTTGCCCTTTGAACTCATGTGTGATGCAAGTGATTACGCAATTGGGGCAGTCTTGGGGCAACGTAAATCGAAACATTTTCAACCCATACACTACGCTAGTAAGACATTGTCTGAGGCCCAACACAATTACACGACTACTGAAAAGGAATTATTGGCCGTTGTTTATGCTTTTGAGAAATTTCGACCCTACCTTGTCTTATCGAAGACCATAGTGTATACCGACCATTCTGCCTTAAAGTATCTTTTGGCAAAGCAAGATGCTAAGCCACGATTACTTCGGTGGGTTCTCCTCCTTCAAGATTTTGATGTTACTATTCTTGACAAAAAAGGAGCGGAGAACCTTGCTGCCGATCACCTTTCTAGACTTGAGAATCCTCATCAAAGTGTGCTCGAGAAAAAGGAGATCACGGAAACATTTCCTCTTGAGACACTTGGGATGATTACTAAGAAAGACCCGAACACCCCATGGTTTGCCGACTTTGCAAATTACCTTGCGGGCAATTTCATCGTGAAAGGGATGTCGTCCCAACAAAAGAAAAAGTTTTTCAAAGATGTTAAGCATTATTTCTGGGACGATCCCTACTTGTTTAAGATTTGTGCGGATCAAGTAATCCGGCGGTGTGTTCATGGCCAAGAGGCCCTTGATATTCTCAATGCTTGCCATAACGGACCCACTGGTGGCCATCATGGTGCAAGCTACACCGCTAAGAAGGTTTTTGATTCCGGATTCTATTGGCCTACCATATATCGAGATGCTAATGATTTAGTCAAATCTTGTGATTCTTGCCAACGTCAAGGGAAAATTTCACAAAAGGATGAAATGCCACAAAATGCTATTCAAGTTTGTGAGATTTTTGACGTGTGGGGCATCGATTTTATGGGACCATTTCCATCATCTAGGGGTAATAAGTATATCCTCGTGGCCGTCGACTACTTGTCTAAATGGGTTGAAGCGAAGGCGCTCCCCACCAATGACGCCCGAGTGGTTGTTAAGTTCTTGAAGAATTTGTTTTCCCGATTCGGAGCACCTCGTGCTATCATCAGTGATCGCGGTACCCATTTCTGTAATGAACAATTTGCTAAAGTTATGGCTAAATATGGAGTTACCCATCGTCTTTCTACCGCGTATCACCCGCAAACGAGCGGACAAGTTGAGGTCTCGAATCATGGTTTGAAAAGGATTTTAGAGAGGACCGTAGGAGACAATCGAGCTTCATGGGCCGATAAGTTAGATGATGCATTATGGGCTTTCCGCACCGCATATAAGACACCCATCGGGTGCACCCCATTTAAGTTGGTGTATGGAAAAGCTTGTCACTTGCCCATCGAGCTCGAGCATAAGGCATTCTGGGCCTTGAAACATGCTAACTTTGATCTTAAGACTGCGGGTGATCACCGAAAAGTTCAATTGAATGAATTAAATGAGCTTAGGGACCAGGCCTACGAGAATTCTTTGATTTTCAAAGAGAAGACTAAGAGGATTCATGATGCTAAAATCAAAAACCGCGTTTTCAACGTTGGTGATCAGGTTCTCCTCTTTAACTCTCGATTGAAGATATTCTTGGGCAAACTCAAAACCCGTTGGCCCGGACCATTCACCGTTGCTCAGGTTTTCCCATATGGAACGGTGGAACTTTCTCAGCCCGATGGCCCAAATTTCAAGGTCAATGGTCATCGTTTGAAACATTATTTCGGAGGGTACATTCCATCTACGGTTGTCCCGGATCTCCAAACTTTCCCTAAGGACAACTGAATTCGGGGATCGAGTCAAGCTAGCGACTCGGTGACCAAAAACAGTAGCACTTCGTGGGAGGCACCCCATGCTTATCTCTATCTTCTTTCTCTTTTCTAATAAGTGACGCGAAGGGGTCTGCCTCTTCGATTTCTCGTGTTTGGTTGTTTGTGATGTTGTGTTTAGGATGTTCCCGATATGAAGACTCTCGTGCTCGAAGTTTGTCATTTTCTCCACTCGAGTTTCATGCTCGATGCTGATGGAAATCCGATATCCTTATCTTATCGACTAACGTTTATCTTTGAGCATACTTAATAAACGGCTTTTAGATTTTCGTGATACCCTTGCTTTAAATATTGAGGACAATGTTTCGTTCTAGTCTGGGGTAGGGTAATCTTCGATTTGATTTGACCGCACTTGCTTATTTTTGTCGTCTACTCTCGTAACCCCGTTTTTCCTTAGAAAATGAAAAATTGTGCAAAAATGAGCAATATTTAAATTTTTTTTGTAAGCTTTTGTTAAGTCTTTTTGATTGAAAAGTTTTGCTAGTCTCTTAGACAAGAAGCTATAAAATGCGAATTCTAGCTCACAAGGCCAAGATTTTGCAAGTTTCCCTGAGTGATTTTAAATATGCATAACTTTATTTCATTAGACGAAGCATTTGCTAAGTTAATATATGTTTTGACACCTTGTTGACTTTCCGCTGGTGAGAGTAGGAATGGAATTCTGACTTGACCGGGCGTGTTGAGCCCTAGCTTGTTCCCTTAACCATAGATAATCTAAAAATTATCGGCTAAGCATCCGCGGATCTCATTATTTGGGATTTTAAATTTGCGGAGATCGAGAAATGATAGATTTACTTATGAGTTTAGATGCTAAGCGTGGAGTAGTTGGTTCTCTTTAGAGCCCTTCGAAGGTACTTATGGCTTTTTGTTCCCACAAAATTGTTTCACCCCATATCTGTTAATTAATAATTAGAGATGTTGAGTTTTTGGCGATAGTTAGTTCTTTATCTTCTTAAAAGAATCTTTGTTTTAAAAATTGGGTACACATCAAGGATCCGTAATAAATAAATAAGCAAGTGATAAGTGAAAAGTAATAAGTAAAGTTATGAGCTGCGGTGTCGAGATCGGACCCTTGGATCTTTAGCCGGGATTGAGTGAGGTCTTAGTCTAGCCAACCGGGATCCTCATTTCATGAAGCCTATAGTCTTGGAATTACCCCGTGAAGCTCCGTGGTTCATAGCTCATATAAATAAAAAGTATAAGTTTTAAATTAAAAAAAAAAAAAAAATGTATGAAAAATGTTGAAAAAATCAAAAGTATAAGTGAATAAAAATTCCTTGATGTGGACCTTGATAACGCTACACGCGTCGTTCGGGGTCAAGGAAACTTCCTTTTCTTCGAGCAAGTTTTATAACACCCTAGGCAGTGAACCTAATCGTTGTAGTGTAGTAATTAGGGTAAGCCACGGGTATTGATATCGTTCTCTAGGGGAATAGGAATGCTAGTAGGGAGTTACTACGCTAAGGTTAAGGTTGAGGAAGATTATTTTTTATCTTTTTATATTTTATGAAAATGGAAAAGTACGAATCTCGGGTATTGGATTTGGGGGGTTGGTATTTCTACCGATTACTCTACTATTATCTAATTATCTAAACTAAGGTTGTGGGAGTCTATGTCTAATTAATGTGTGCTCGTATGATAGTTTAAAGATGTGTTTACTTAGTTTGTATTACTCCTTAATTATCTCCTATTGATGGTTGAGTGTCACGTCTTATTCCTAGTTGCGTTGTGTTTCTAAAGTTGTAGGGTATGCGTTTCTCCCTAACTCTTTGAAATTACCAAAGGGTCTTGTCTACAAATCCACGTAGAGATTATAGACTCCTACTCTAAGGCACTCTTCGGATGTTTTAGCCTACAATCACTCAGGTAATCATACTCTAAGGTTCACAAAGATGAATCAAGCATTAAGTACACAACGAATGACCTATCGCATTACTAGATCATTAGTCAACTAAGATAAGAAACAACCAATCAATATTCAATAATTAAGTTTCATACTTCCTAAGCAAACACACAAATAAATTAGCCGGACATGGAGAACATGCAAGCATACACACAAATAATCAAAGACATAATTGAATTAATGAAGCAAAGACTTATCTTGGTGTAAGATAGGGTTAAAAACCCTAAAATATTGTACAAGACACCTTAGGTTCGGTTTTTAGGTTTTTACTCCAAAGACTCTCCACACAAATACTGAAAAATTCGGATTCTATATATAAGATTACAATTGCGACGGCGTCACCTTATGTTTAGTGACGCCGTCGTGTCGCCGCCATTAGGGTTTCGTCTTGGCCACGTTAACCTTGCGACGGCGTCACCTTATGTCCGTGACGCCGTCCTCTTCAGCTTCTGACGTCGTCTGGATCGCATCTAGGCCGTCTGAGTAGCGACGGCCTACTCTTTCACAACTAGACGCCGTCTCTTGAAAACACGAGTTTTGCGTTCTGACCCGTCACAATAATTCTCCGACGGCGTCGCAAATAGAACCTGACGCCGTCGCCTTCTACATTCAGCGACTGTGAGTGTCTGATTTCGACTTTGGCCATTTTCTTCATATATTCGCGCCTTTCTGTCCAAATAAGCGTCATTCCAGCATTTTGCCTTCACGAGACCTAAAAAGTGAAAATGAACGATATTAAGCAATAACGGATACAAAAGTGGTCAAATAAGGACTTAAACGACCCCTCAAAATGGTACCTTTTAAAACCTTATCAAATATCCCTACACTTGTTATTTGCTTGTCCTCAAGCAAATGTGCTTTTAGCCAATTAATTTATAAGTTAGGGGTCATTCAGCATTAATTCAAAACGGTCCACAACACATATAAGCCCCGCAAAAGTCATAACAAGCACGGAAATTACATACTAGCACCTCACATGGGGTGTTTGGATACTCACATCTCTCTCAGGTGTATAAATGAAATATAACAATATAGGAAATGGAAGATAAACACTCATTAACCGGTCCTAGTACATAGATTACCATAGGCTTGAGAATAGATCAAACCTCCATCGCTTTGGCGTAAGCACCTAGGAAAGACTATCAAAGAGGTCTTTAAAGGGTTGTAACGTTAGGCTAACGGTAGGGAAATAAGGGTTTGGTGGGATAGGCTATATAGTGGTGGTAAGTCAAAAATCTTTATGTTAACTGCATATGAAGAATGGCGTTGCTAAGCCAAGACTCGACACTCTAAACTCTAGATAACTGAAATAAACAAACATAAATTAAAAGATAGATGTAGGATGGTAGCCCGTATTTTTTTTTTTTTTTTTTTTTTTTTTTTTATCACTCTATTTTTTTTTCTTTTTCTCTTTTTCTATTTTTTTTCGATTTTTTTTTTTTTTTTTTTTTTTTTTTTTTTCATACACTTTTACTCTACCATCCTCTACGATAACATCAAAATACTAGGGATTTACAGGGACATCCCTACACTTGAGTTTTTATTATTCTAACACTAATTTGACCCGATTTGAAAAGATCAAAACACTTGGGGTACATTATTACGTAAACAAAGGGAATTTGAATTTAACGTTCCCTTCCCGTCATTTCATAAACTTTAACTTTTCCCATGAATCCCAATCATCCCAAAACTGTATACAAAGGATATGACTCGACTTAGCAACTTATGCAAGCAACTAGATAATTGAACTAAGGGTTTAGGGTGATAACAAACATTTGCACTAAAAGTGAGTGCATAAGGGGTAGGCTAAGGCGATTTGGGTGTATATTTGGGGGTGGGGTGTAAACAATGCTCTTCATTGATATTCCGGAAAAACCGAAATATCACGAGAACCGTGAAAAGGATAGGCTCTGAGGGGTTAACTAGGGGTATCGTGTACTAAAGATGAGTACAACGCAAAGGGTGTGGGGGAATTACTCAACCGATATGGAAGAAGTAATTATATTACAGGTATCAAACAAGGGTTTATCCTAATGCCTCTTATCATTTAGTTATTCCTAACTACACAAGTGTAGCCTCACTTGCGATCTCGGAATGCATCACAAAACAAGTTCTAGAATCTAATATACTACCGGTTCACACTCTAAGCATTAAAGATGAATGCTTTAATTCCTACTAATCTAAGGGCGATCCTCACATTTTGGGTGGAATTTGGGTGGTAAAGGGTTTTTGTGCTAGTCATGTAACTTCCTATCCGTGAGACGCTTTTGTTAAGACTAATGGCCCACTCCTATATGTCATAAAAAATTTTAAATTTGGTGCCAAAATTACCCTAACCGACATTTCTCATGGTTTATTACACAATCACAATTGGACAAAGCAAATAGTCAAGGATAAGCATAGTTTCAAAGTTCCCGTTTTATTTTCCCTCCCTACACTTAAACTGAACATTGTCCCCAATGTTCCCCGAAAGTATCAAAGTTATGATAAAAGAAGGTAATTAAAAACGAAAGAAACTAATACTCCCCTGATTAGCTCGGTAGGATCCGTGTAAAGTGGTGGTTAAATTCTTTTCAAGAAGAATTATTGCGTGAAAAGCTCCTTCCAATCTTATGTAACTTCTTCTTGACAAACTAAACCTGCACACTTGAAGAAAACAAACGAAACCTTCGCGTAAAATCGGCGGTAATAATATATATAAGACTCGATTTAAACTAGGATATAATGCTTGTGGAATGAATGTTTACAGAATTTCTAAGAAAATTAAGACCTGGAAAATTCCAAAAATTTATAAGTAGCTCAGAAAACGAGAAAAAGTAATCTGATGTTTTTACTCCTTCCTGACGCCGTCAGGTTGCAATCCTGACGCCGTCAGGTTATCCTGACAAAAACTGGTCTGCGATTTTCTGGAAAAAATTTCTGGAAAATTTACATCTTTAGAATCTGGAAAAATTTCTGCAAAACATTCATTATGACTCGATACAAG
Organism: Chrysanthemum seticuspe; assembly: GCA_019973895.1. Classification (NCBI taxonomy): domain Eukaryota; kingdom Viridiplantae; phylum Streptophyta; class Magnoliopsida; order Asterales; family Asteraceae; genus Chrysanthemum; species Chrysanthemum seticuspe. Next base: position 345,327,442 of record BPTQ01000005.1, on the reverse strand, counting down.
CATTTGACTCAAACAAATAAACATATATATCTTTTAATTAATTGTTATTCTCATGTTTACGTTTCTTTTGAAAACGTGTGTAATCCTCCCTACACTTATCCCTTATGTAAAATACCTTTATATGTAATTAAGACGAAGTTAAAAACAAAATAAAGCATTTTTACAAATTTAAACATGAGGATAAACAATTAATAAGAGATATATGACACTAACAAGCAAACAATTAAGCATGGGTTGCCTCCCACGAAGCGCTTTTCTTTATTTAAGAGTCTTGTAGCTAGACTCGTAGTCATGCTCCTACGTTTTCTCACCATCGCCCTCTTCATGGCCTCTAATGGGGGATTCCATGTTGTAGAAGTGCCCTAAAATGCGCTTCTCTAAGAGTTCATCTTCTCCCCATTCGGTCCTGTATTCCGGTCCTAGGCTCAAACAATCCTTGTAAAATCCGAAAATCTTAGCCATAACATAATCAACACCTTTCTCCCTATCCTTATCATTCCTATAATAGACCGATAGTTTAAGTTCCTTTTCATCATTAGAGAGTGATGAAAATTTCTCAATCTTAAACGGCATTTGGTAAGCTATGTCATCGGTCTTATTCTTGAACCGCACTACTCCTAATGAGGGGTCATAGGTCATCCCGGTGCTTTCTATGAAAGGTTTTCCTAGAATAACATGGGACAAACTAGGATCTATGGCCGTGCTAATATCATCCACAACTATGAAGTCCGTAGGAAACGTGAAACTACCTACATAAACGGGCAATCCTTTAACTCTACCAAGAAAATTGCAACTAACATTAGGATCATTGGGATCTTGCCTAGTTGGAATAGGCTTCTTCAATATCCAATTGTAGTAGGTGCTAGTCATTATGTTGATTGGGGACTTGCGATCAATGTAAGCTTTTGCCACAAAAAGGTGTCCTATGACACATGGTATGTTAAGATTCCAAGGGTTCCCAAACTTAATTCGAGGACTTTTTCTAACATACATGTGACGGAGGTCACGCACTAAGTGAGGGTGGCGAGATAGTTCTTCGTCCGTAGGAAATTTGTTGAAATAGTCAATGTCTACTTCATCTATTTCCTCGGGTATTTCCTCATCCACTAGTGTATAGTCCTCTTCGTCATTTGTTTCATCAGGTTCAACTAAGGCGATGGTATTGACGAATTGGACATACTTTAGCTTGCTTGGATCCTTAATCTCTATGCCTGAAGGCTCGGGAGTTGAGATAGCACTAACCTTCTTATCACTATTAGCTATGGCTTTCAAAAGGTTGTCTATTTTCCTATCCATCTCGGCTTGTTGATTATTAAAGCGGTCCGAGAGCTTAGCTATTTGGGTTTCTTGGGATGTAACTAGGTTTTGCAACATCCCTTCGATGTTTTGTTGGTTAGGACCGTTAGGTGGGGGCCATGAGAAATCATTAGAAGTGAATTCTTTGGTTTGCCCCCAGTAGAAATCAGGATTTCCTTTCCATGCCTCTCGGGTTTCATTGAGATTCCTAGGTCCGGGTGTTGTAGGGAATCTTCCTCCCACTCCATTAACACGTGAGGATGCGTAGTCAACTGAAGCATGTTCGGGGGATCGGGTACTAGTGCGCGTGTTATGAGGATCACAAAACGGCTCACATGAGGAAGAAGCTTTGTTCACATGGTGTGAAGACTTAGGATTTTCGTAGGAACTCATGAGGAATTTAACCTGATCTTCAAGTTCGATCATCCTACGGTCGGGAGGAGGCAAGGAGATTGCCTTGACGGTTTTGGGCAGCTCACGGGGGTCATCCCAACTTTCGTTGTCATAGAGGGCAAGGTCCTCTATTATTTCCCATGGTCAATGGATCGCTTAGTGGGAAAGTTGACATGATCATAAAAGATTTGGACTTGGAGCCAAAGATCAATGCCGTGATGAGGGACTTTATGAAGTAAGTCCTTGAATCGGGTCCATGCTTCGTAGAGAGATTCACCTTGACGTTGTTGGAACATCAAGATGTCATTCCTAAGCTTAGTGGTTCTCCCCGGTGGGAAAAATTGAGCAAGGAAGCGAGAAGTAAGATCATCCCAACTTGAGATGGAGCCGGCGGGAAGTCGCTCAAGCCAATTACTAGCTTGGTCCCGTAGAGAGAATTGGAAGAGACGCAGGCGCGTGGTCTCCCGAGTAGTAGCATCAAGGTCGATGGAATCGACGATTTTGAGGAAATCCCTCAGATGCTGATTTGGATCTTCGGAACGAAGTCCATGGAATGCACATCCGTTTTGCACCAACCGGATGGTGTCGGATCGCAGGGCCGTAGTTTGGGCTTGGTCGGGAAGCTCAATGGTGTTCCTATAGCCTAAGTGGCTTGGTCTCGAGTATTCACCAAGAGTACGGGCTCTTGGCGGGTCATTAGGTGGTATGTTGATGAATGGTAGTGGGTTATCACCTTCCATGATGAAAAGTGATGGAATTACTAACAAAGGTTACGAAGAAGGGGGATAGACTAAGAGAAATCTAAAAATGAGAAAAAAGTTTACTTGATAGGAATCAAGCAAAGAAACCTAAACGAGGTGGACTACTAACTAGCTATTCTATTCCCCAGCAGCGGCGCCAAAAACTTGATAACGCTACACGCGTCGTTCGGGGTCAAGGAAACTTCCTTTTCTTCGAGCAAGTTTTATAACACCCTAGGCAGTGAACCTAATCGTTGTAGTGTAGTAATTAGGGTAAGCCACGGGTATTGATATCGTTCTCTAGGGGAATAGGAATGCTAGTAGGGAGTTACTACGCTAAGGTTAAGGTTGAGGAAGATTATTTTTTATCTTTTTATATTTTATGAAAATGGAAAAGTACGAATCTCGGGTATTGGATTTGGGGGGTTGGTATTTCTACCGATTACTCTACTATTATCTAATTATCTAAACTAAGGTTGTGGGAGTCTATGTCTAATTAATGTGTGCTCGTATGATAGTTTAAAGATGTGTTTACTTAGTTTGTATTACTCCTTAATTATCTCCTATTGATGGTTGAGTGTCACGTCTTATTCCTAGTTGCGTTGTGTTTCTAAAGTTGTAGGGTATGCGTTTCTCCCTAACTCTTTGAAATTACCAAAGGGTCTTGTCTACAAATCCACGTAGAGATTATAGACTCCTACTCTAAGGCACTCTTCGGATGTTTTAGCCTACAATCACTCAGGTAATCATACTCTAAGGTTCACAAAGATGAATCAAGCATTAAGTACACAACGAATGACCTATCGCATTGCTAGATCATTAGTCAACTAAGATAAGAAACAACCAATCAATATTCAATAATTAAGTTTCATACTTCCTAAGCAAATACACAAATAAATTAGCCGGACATGGAGAACATGCAAGCATACACACAAATAATCAAAGACATAATTGAATTAATGAAGCAAAGACTTATCTTGGTGTAAGATAGGGTTAAAAACCCTAAAATACTGTACAAGACACCTTAGGTTCGGTTTTTAGGTTTTTACTCCAAAGACTCTCCACACAAATACTGAAAAATTCGGATTCTATATATAAGATTACAATTGCGACGGCGTCACCTTATGTTTAGTGACGCCGTCGTGTCGCCGCCATTAGGGTTTCGTCTTGGCCACGTTAACCTTGCGACGGCGTCACCTTATGTCCGTGACGCCGTCCTCTTCAGCTTCTGACGTCGTCTGGATCGCATCTAGGCCGTCTGAGTAGCGACGGCCTACTCTTTCACAACTAGACGCCGTCTCTTGAAAACACGAGTTTTGCGTTCTGACCCGTCACAATAATTCTCCGACGGCGTCGCAAATAGAACCTGACGCCGTCGCCTTCTACATTCAGCGACTGTGAGTGTCTGATTTCGACTTTGGCCATTTTCTTCATATATTCGCGCCTTTCTGTCCAAATAAGCGTCATTCAAGCATTTTGCCTTCACGAGACCTAAAAAGTGAAAAGGAACGATATTAAGCAATAACGGATACAAAAGTGGTCAAATAAGGACTTAAACGACCCCTCAAAATGGTACCTTTTAAAACCTTATCAGACCTCATTTTTACGACAATGGTTCTTGAGAGAAGGCGGATAACTAATTATCGACTTAGCTTTATATCTTTATCGGAATAAATGTTATCGAAACGAGAATTTGAAGAAATTCATTTCTCACAAAAAAATAAAAAAATCTAGAGGAAAATAGGAAAATGGGAACAAAAGGTAATTACACAAGTAACTTCCATGGGTAGTGTTATCATCTAGAGTCATATTTAACAATGATTTCGATTTTACGCTTAGTTTGGGAACTTGTGAAAAATCAGGGACGATGTATTCTATCCATATGGTCACTTCACGCTGTGTTGTGTTTTCTACTCCGTGATCCTAACGTGTCGTTTGAAAAATGTTGGAGTTATTGATCAACATGAAAGTTCAACAAACCGTCATTCATAACCGGAATGTGCTTAATCGTAAATATCTATACGTGAATTAAAAGGTAAACGGGGCGTTTATAGAATTAAGGCTTTCTTAATCTCTTTTGAGGAATCTTTGCTACTTCTTCATAGGTATAGTAGAAAGAGATTGAAATCCTTGGTTTTAGAAGCGTGAGTTGATTGCATTGCGTGAGGACACGACAATGGTCTCGTCTGGGGTATTTTGGTATGTGCTAAAACACATACCTTTTCATTATCAAAACTGACCCAAAATAACCAAGAAATAGCCGTTTATTGCTAATATTTGTGGTTTTCTTGAGTTTGTGCTTGTGCAGGTACGGATATGTAAAAACACACAAAAAGGAACCAAATCAGACGTAAATCCGAGCACGAGAGATCAAGAGAGTTTGAGCTGAACCGGAAGGTCGAGATTGTGCATTTTGGAAGATTTAATTCTCTGAGGATGATTTTTAGAAGTTACAATCAAGTTTGAAGAAATGTCAAGATTAGTCCTTGAACTTTGAGCTTTTGGCAGAATTGACCCTTCAAGTTTCAAAAGTTGCAAATCAGCCCTTGGTTTATTGAAGAATGACAAGAATGATCCTTGATAAACATTTTCAGATTTACACCTTTGGTCCTTTGAAATTCAGAAAATACACTTTTGGTCCCTTAAATACACCTTGGGTCACTTATCTAGTCCTAGCCCAAAATAACTAATCAAAACCCACGGCCCAACATCCAAGATCCGGTCCAAGTCCAAAACCAAACAAACCCCGCCCAATTTATCTTAACCCGTTACCCACTCAACCCGGTTTTTTTTACCCGAGTCAAAGCCTACCAAACCCGGTCAATGGGTCAAAGTAAATCAAAGAATAATAAAAAAACCTCACCCGCCCTTTCTTGCCCCAATTTACCCAGAGGAGATGAACCCTAATTACCCTTCGGTTTATATGGTCAAAATTACCGTAATTAAGGGCAAAAGTGTACTTTCGTCTGACAACACTGACACATGGGGAATGACAGGTCAGCCATCTGTGTGCTCAATGCCACTCTCTGCTCTCCTATTGGTCGAAATAGCGTGGCATTCATGATCCAAGGGTGGATATCAAGTGGGATATGTGGAAGGTGATCTAATGGTTGTAAACGTCTCAAAGAAGCACAAATTTCAGACTTCTAGATCTTTCCAAGAGCCTCAAGACCTCAAGCTTAGCTATAAATAGGCCCTCATTTCGTTCACATTGTATCTCTCTTCATTTTCAGTAGCATAGTTCTTAGTTTAAATGTCATTTTAATTTTGTTAAGCTTTTGTAGTTTAATTGGTGTAATCAAATTTCTCATATTAATAAAATTTAGCTTTTAATTTTCAAAGTAATTGTTCAGTTGTTTATGTTCTTAAATATGCTTATTCACCTTGTTTAATGCTTATTTCATTGATATAAACCTGTTTCTAGCTTATTTCTTCATAAACTCAAAATTACAAAAAAATCAGATAAAATCATTGAAAAATAAAAAAACATATCAAAACTATTTTGTGGATTGATCCACACTCAGCTACTGTTTCTCAAGGTTCATTTAGGCTTAATATAGCTTATAGTGAGCTTATCTTTGTTTCAAACTCAAATTTCTACTTAGTCAACAAAAGTCAAAGCTGCAGCTGCTACATTTTCTGGTTCTGAATTACTGGTTTGGTTATGGATTTGGGTTGATAACAGTTGTTTTGGATTGAGATCTGAGTTAGGTTAGTGGTTCAATGATCTCAGTTGAGCATGTCATTGTGACAGGACTATTGTAAATGCTTATCTGTTTTACCAATTTGCTTGTTACATGAGTAGTTTAACTGTTATCTGTTAGCTAATATAGATATAATTGCATGCAGTAGTTCTATTTTAATTGTTAAATCATAGTTGTTAGCTGTTATTAAGTTGTTCACTGTAATTCATAGTTTACATTTTGCTCAATAGCTACTTAAGGACTGTTTGGATCATTAGGTTATAGTGAGTTTATGGTTTAGTTTGTGTTTAGATCTGTCACATAAGTAGAATTAGACCTAAATCAGTAATTCATTTGTGCATCAAAACAGTAAAAGTCAAATTTCACTTTAAGCTGATCTAGCTTTTGTATCTGTTGAATTCAGTAGTTGGATTTTTACATAGAAGCTTTAAACAAGTAGATCTAGCTTTCTGTCATCATCATTAGTCTAATAACATAAAAATCATTTCATTACTTTGGATCAAAATTCACTTAAGTCAAAGTTTCATATCTGTTTTTCAAAAGTCAAAAATGTCAAATTCAGTTTTCTACCAAACCTTGAGGTTCTCTCCATGATTCAATTCTGAGTTAAAGTGTTTGAAGTTTTGGTTAATCACAATTTCAATTGGTCTAGTGTTGAAATCTGCTTTTTGTCAAATTTTATCAAGTCCATACAAGTTCCAAATTAGCTGTTCAAAACAGCTTATTCTGCCCTGTTCACACTCAGCAAAACTGAGTGTGAATCAGGCCTACTTGCATCCTTTGCATTTGATTCATTTCAGTGAGTTAGAGCCTGTAAATTGGTCTAGTTGTAGCTTGATTGGTGGTCTTAAGGACTGCATATCTGGTTTTCACTTTAGATCTTCTGAAAAGCCTGTGCATAAGCTCAAACAGTAGGGGTCAAGAGCTTATTGGTTTTAGTAGGCAGTTTGCATAGATCATAAGTCAGAGCTTGTGGCTTGTTAGGATTAGGTGTAATCAGTTAGAATTAGCTTATTTTAGTATTATTTAGCTTCAGTTACTGTTTGGTAGCTTATTTCACTGTTTAGCTTATTTTCATTAGCTTATTGGTAAACAGTTTGTACTACAGCCCTCATATCTTACACATAAGCTATAGATTTTATATTTTTCATAGATTTAGAATAAGATTTTAGAATTTTCCTGAGTTTTTCATAATTTTTGGTCACTGTTTGCTATTTTTCTCAATTTAAAACTATTTTTAGTCACTTTTAAATAGCTTTTATTGCAATTAATTAAGAAAAAGTTCCAAAAAATAATTTTTCAATTTTCTCAGTTTAAGAAAAATATAAAAAGCATAAAAAATATTTTTCCTTAATTTTTCCCTTTTATTTGTTATTTTTCACAATTTAAATTAGATTTAAATAGATTTAAATTCATAAAAAATAGAAAAATAATCAGAAAAATAAAAAAATAGTTTTGAAAATTCTCTTAGGATATTTTAGATTTTATAAAAATAGTTTCATATTTTTTCCCCTTTATTCTCATAATTTTTAGTATTTTAAATTAGATTTAATAGTTAAAAATTAGTTTTTAATTTTAATAAAATCCAGAAAAATCCAAAAAAATAGTTTTAATTCAAAAATAGTTTTCACGTTACATTTCTAGTATAAAAGTAATTTTAGGCATTTTTAGGATATAATTTAGACGTAGTTGCATTTTTAGGCATTTTTACGTTTTATTAATTACGTTTTAGTTAATTCGCACTTAGGATTTCCCGTAGATTAGATTCCCTTAATTACTTTCCCCAATCCCGTAGTTAATAAAATCAAATCATTAATCCAAAACATCGAGCATTAAATTACAAACCAAAAACGACGTTGGCAATTCACGCCTCATTGGGAAACGATTCGGGTTGACTAATCCGTATCAACGATCACACACGGGATTTGATTTGATATTCTTTTTCCTAAAGGAATTTTGAATCTATCTTCGTGATTTTTTTTTATATCGATATTGAGGTTTTATCCATACACATACCCTTAAGCCTTCATTATCAGCAAATCAGTGTCTGAACTGTTTTAAGTTTCTTACGGTTAGTCATTCACAAGTGGCTAGCTTGTGTGAGATAACTTGACGGTTTGGCACGAATCAAGTTCCTCCATTGTAATGGAACTCGGTATCTAGCCTAGTACCGGATAAAGGGTAGGCGACGTTGTGGTAGGTGTGGTTCACCTTGGAGTGAAAGAACCCAGTGGTTAGCCTAGTACCGGAAAAAGAGTAGGCAACGTTGTGAAGGTTTCTCCACCATAAGGATTTGGTGTCGTGTAGTGATTACGAACTCTCGAGTAGGTGACTCGGGGAGTGGAGTAGGACAAGGAAGGTGTCCTTGTAGCCGAACCACTATAAATACTCGCGTTGTGGTTTTGTGCTTATTACTCTTATCTTTTCATTACATACTTTTATATGTTTGTTTATCAACATCCAACACACATCCAAATAGATTGACATAAGTCGATCTAAATAAATTAAATGAAAGTTTTAATTGGTAAAACTATTCAACCCCCCCTTCTAGTTTTCCATAATTGGCATCAGAGCTTCGTTACCAAGTTTCTTGAAGTATATTGTACTTTAAAAACTTGATACGATCCATGGTTAATTGAAAACTACAAAGAAGGTTTTTCATAAAAACAAACACCATGTCTTTTAAAACTCATTGTTTGGATGTTGATTAGATGACAACATTTTTCTTATTATTTACATTTTATTTTAATGCACTAATCTTCTTTGTCATGTTGATTAGTCAAAGCTCATACCTACCAAGCCATAGGAATCGCTTGGTAACAAGAATACCTTCCCTAAGAAGGTATCTTAAACACAAAGGAGCCGGAATTGTCTACTGACATTTGTTGTGTCATTTGTAAAGACATTCCTAAGTGCGTTAGAGGTATGATTTTCTACTTATCTCTAAAATGACATTAGCTTGATAATTAAGTATGCCTAAATAGGTATTTATATGATTATCTTTTGTGCATATACATGTATTACATGAAGCTTCATTAGGAAGCCTTTTCTCACATACGTGTTATTTTTTCGTCTAAAGTCATGGTATATAAAACTTGTGTTTTATTTCATTTAATCCAAAAATCATATCTTTCTAATAATAAACAAAACACAAATTTCAAAAATTTCTCCTTCCCCATAAATAAACCATCCGTCGCCCACTTTATCAAATCCCCACTTTTTCAAATCTTTCATTTTCAAGAAAATTACCTCTCATTCAAAACTTCATCTTCCTCTCATCTCATCTCATCCCACCTTAAACCAAAACCAAGAAGGTATATCATCAACATGATTTACATCGCACTCGTGCTCATCGCCTTAACACTCATCGCACTTGTGTTCCCTATGATGAAGATTACATACGAAGACATATACTTTGTGTTGTTAATCTATATTGGGATCATATACCCAATCTTTTGTATCATTCTTAGCATTGAAATGAAATATTACTAATAGTCTAGTTATCTAGGTTATTATTATCATAATGTGTTTATCATTTATTTTTTGATTTATTTCATTCTATCGTGATACATTAGAAAGCCACGTATGCATGCTAAAAGAAAGTGTAGGCTAAAAACACATATCTTGGTATGAAACTATAAGATCTAAAAACCTATGTTTTTATCAACAAATCTGTTTCTGTTTCTCCAGATCCACGGATCCCGAAAGTTAGACTAGCCGGATCCCTTATAAAAGGGAACCGTACTCCTGGATAACAGTTTTTCATGCAAAATAAAAATTACTTTCTTTCTAAAAGTAATATTCCACTAGTATGTCAAAACCATAAGTGAGTTAAGTGTCATTGTTGTTAAAAAAAACCATTGTTAATAAAAATCTAGTAAAAACGTTAGATAATAATTGGTTGACCACAAAACATCACTTTCTATTAACTCATCGTTTCTATAGGTTCAACTATGACACATGAATATGAGTTTGTTTTTTCACTCACTAGCGTCTACACTCCGAACATCTCCCTTTAGCCCAACACACCTGGAAACCATGTCCGTGGGTTCAATAATCTCGAAAACCATCACTTCCACGAAGGACGTATTGTAGACACCTCTCTACAATTTGAAAAAGGTATCAATACCTCCTTCCGAGCCATATGACTAGAATGTCTTCTTGAAATCAACGAGAAGATATGTCCAAGGTTCATAATGGAATTCTTTCGTCAAGTTGAACTCGTTCGTAACGAGGATCGCTTTTTATCTCTTTGGTTTTGGATCAAAAACCAAAAGTTTGTTTTAACTCTTGGGCAATTTGCTCACATCCTCCGGATTCCAAATCATGGACAATGTGCCTTCACCGAAGATTGGTCTCTTGATTCTCTTTTCAACTTTTGTGAAGAAAATAGTCCATATTGCTCACATATACCTTCCCCGTAGGATTTAAATCGCATAATATGCAAACCTCGACCATATTACTCCAATCCAAACATTATCTTTACACGGGACATCCGAGAAGAGTACAAGCCCCTTGCACTCATCCTACGTGAAAATGTTTGGAATCTTATGGGAAATCGAGAAATTCTTCCAGCTTGTTGTGCTCACATAATGTATTGTTTGCTAACACAACAACCATACAATCTCGCCTACTTCTTCAAGGCTCCAAGAATAAACTCATCCCTTATGGAATGTTCTTGACGCACCTCTATCATACCGTATTTTCATCCTCAATTTCAAAGTCCGTTGTACGTACTTGTGAACAAGATGATGAAACCGCTACACATATCTCTCATGAAGACCTTCTTCATTCTTGATTCCACCAACACTCATCAAACATTTGATGATCCTTCTAGCGAAAATGCTCAAGGAACTTAGTAGTCTTTCAAATAGGATCAATCCTTTGTATTCATGCTTTATCAATGTAATCCAATTTCCTTCATGAAATAAAACATCTTACATTTGATATCTTAGTATTAAAACCTCTTAAACTAACCTTGGAATATAATGCATTGTCAAAATCATTACATAGGAATACTTGGTAGCTCCATTAAGACGCATAAATGAGCGGAGAATTAGGTCAGCGCAAAGCTTATTACATACCTTATACCCATCTTATAGTTTGTTAATAATGGGTGAGCCGTTCTAACTATTTTGTGCATATGATAACATCAAATAGTCCTGAATATTAAGTGTCAATTTCCCTCGATAATGCTCGTTATTTATATTATTTATATGGATTTACGCTTGTTTTCCATTGTTTTCCACTTTCAGGTAAATTACGAGCATTGAAGCTAAAGAGACGCGGAAATGGAAACATAACTAAAGATTTATCACAGTATGCCTATTTAGAAGAAGTTACGGCGTAACTACTCTCTCACATTACGCTATAACTATTGCATGACCCAGAATACCAACTTATCAAGAGGTTATGGCGTAACTCTTCCCAAAGGTTTCGACGTAACTCCATTAGGTCAAATGAGGTTATACGACGTTGATACTTACGCCGTAACTACTGCATCACTTACGACGTAACCGTGTTTATTGAAGACTACGTCATAACCACTTATTAGGTTACGTCGTAACTAGCAGATCTAGTGCATTAATGATAAGGTTTTAAAATGTACCTTTTTGAGGGGTCGTTTAAGCCTTTATTTGATCACTTTTGTATTCGTTATTGCTTAATATCGTTCCTTTTCACTTTTTAGGTCTCTTGAAGGCAAACTGCTGTAATGGCACTTATTTGGACGAAAAGGCGCAGATATATGAAGAAAATGGCCAAAGTCAAGAATCGAGACACTCAAGCTGCTAAATTACAAGGGGACGGCGTCACTGCTTAATCTGCGACACCGTCGGAGGAATTTGTGACGGCTCAGAAGAGAAATTGCTAGTTTTTGGAGGACGGCGTCGGGCTTTAAAAGAGTAGGCCGTCGCAACTCAGACGGCCTAGATTCAATCCAGACGGCGTCAGAAGCTAAAGAGGACGGCGTCACAAGCATAAGGTGACGCCGTCGCAAGATTAACTTGGCCAAGACGAAACCCTAATGACGGCGACACGACGGCGTCACAAATCATAAGGTGACGCCGTCGCACATGTAATCTTATATATAGAATCCGAATTTTTCAGTTTTAGGGAGTAGTCTTTTGGGTAAACTTTTGGAGTAAAACCTAAACCGAACCAAGGTCGTATTTTAGGGTTTTAAACCCTATCTTACACCAAGATAAGTTGTTTACTTCATTAATTTAATTATGTCTTCAATTATTTGTGTGTATGCTTGCATGTTCTCCATGTCCGGCTAATTTACTTGTGTGTTTGCTTAGGGAATATGAAACTTAATTATTGAATATTGGTTGGTTGTTTCTTATCTTAGTTGATTAATGATCTAGTAATGCGATAGGTCATTCGTTGTGTACTTAATGCTTGATTAATCTTTGTGAACCTTAGGTTATAGCACTTTGTGTTGTTGTAAGTTAAACTATCCAAAGAGGCCTTAGAGTTAGAGTTTATCATCCCTAGTGGGTTTTGTAGACGAGACCCTTTGGTAACTTCAAAGAGTTAGGGAGAAACGCATACCCTACAACTTTAGACACACAACGCAATTAGGAATAAGGACTAATTCAACCACCAATAGGAGATAATTAAGGAGTAGTAAAACCTAAGTAAACACATCTTTAAACTATCATACGAGCACACAATAATTAGACATAGACTACCACCACCTTAGTTTAGATAATTAGATAATAGTAGAGTAATCGGTAGAAATACCAACCTCCCAAATCCATACCCCGAGATTCGTACTTTTCCTTTTCTAAAAAACATAAAAAAGATAAAAAAATAATCTTCCTCAACCCCAACCTTAGCGTAGTAACTTCTCACTAGCATTCCTATTCCCCTAGAGAATGATATCAATTCCCGTGGCTTACCCTAATACTACACTACAACGATTAGGTTCACTGCCTAGGGTGTTGAAAAACTTGCTCGACGAATAGGAAGTTCCTTTGACCCCGAACGCGCTGTGTAAGCGTATCAAGTTTTTGGCGCCGTTGCCGGGGAATAGAATAGCTAGTTAGTAGTCCACCTCGTTTAGGTTTCTTTGCTTGATTCCTATCAAGTAAACTTTTTTCTCTCATTTTTAGCTTCCTTTTAGTCTATCCCCCTTCTTCGTGACCTTTGTTCGTAACCCCATCACTTTTCATCATGGAAGGTGAAAACCCCCCTCAAATCATTGTCCCACCAAGAGACCGTACTCTTGGTGAATACTCGAGACCTAGCCACCAAGGCTATAGGAACACCATTGAGCTTCCCGACCAAGCCCAAATTACGGCCCTGCGATCCGACACCATCCGGTTGGTGCAAAATGGATGTGCATTCCATGGACTTCGTTCCGAAGATCCTAATCAGCATCTTAAGGACTTCCTTAAAATTGTCGATTCTATTGACCTTGATGCTACTACTCGGGAGACCACGCGTCTGCGTCTCTTCCAATTTTCTCTACGGGACCAAGCTAGTAATTGGCTTGAGCGACTTCCCGCCGGCTCCATCTCAAGTTGTGATGATCTCACCACTCGTTTCCTTGCTCAATTTTTTCCACCGGGGAGAACTACAAAACTTAGAAATGACATCTTGATGTTCCAACAACGTCAAGGTGAATCTCTCTACGAAGCATGGACTCGATTCAAGGACTTACTCCATAAAGTCCCTCATCACGGCATTGATCTTTGGCTTCAAGTCCAAATATTTTATGATCATGTCAGTCTTTCCCTCCAACAGACCATTGATTATGCCGCCGGTGGAAGATTAAGTAGTCTCAGTGCTAAAGCATGCTGGGAGGTTATTGATGACCTAGCTCAATATGAAGAGGAAGGTTGGGAAATTCCGGTTGTCCAAGAAAACGGATTAACGGCCCAAGCACAAGCAATTATGAGTATGGCAGCCCAAGTGGATGCATTAATGGAAATAACTACCCGGGCTGATAAGCATGTAAACGCGGTCAAGGAGTTTCTGCTCCCAAGAAAGTCTATGCAAGATGAATTCGAGGACATAATGTTAACATTTGTCCACAAACAAGAAAAAGAAATACAACGCCTCGAAGCTCAAATGCGAAAGACTCACGACACTTTCTTGGAGCTAGCTGATAGCTTCACGCTAAATATCCGTAATGAAATCGCGAAGAACAATATACCTAAAAAGATAGAGAAGGTGTATGCAATACCAGAACACGTTGAGATAAACCCCAAACTTTCTCTGATTTCATTAAACAAGACACACCCCCTCAATTCATATTCTTGTTTAAACTCCTGTCCCCGACGGTCACCAAATATCCCCTGAGAATATATTTATTGGAACGGTGCGCGTGACGCTTCCCAACTATCCTAACAATGGGAAGAGTTCTTTCGGCTTTAAACCTGGTGCAGAGAACCCTCGACCTCAATATTTCAGAATTTCTGGAATCTCAATTGAAAGACAATTTGACGTATGCGTTACTTGCCACCGTGGAAATTACTGGTGGATTAACCAAATTGATTTTAAAATAAAAACCAGGTTCCTTGTCAAAAATAGTAGCCAGATTTTTTATCCGGGCGGATTGACAAAACTACTTTCTTTTACGAAAATTTGGGCGTGACGCCGTCACACTTTAACGAGTGACGTCGTCGCTAAGCCAGATCAGACGTATAAATACATCACCCATCTCTTTCATTCTTTACCCTACACATTTTTTATCCGTCCCACACCACACCAAAACGAATTCCCCCCATCGAATCCACCATTTTTCCACGACAATCTCCACGAGGTAAGTAATCTACGTTGATCTTTGTCTATTCAATTGTTTTAATTCATGTTCAATTTCGTTTTCCCCTCTTTTCTCAATCCGAAAAACCCCAACTAATTTGATCTATTTTGCCCTTGAAATCTTGTTAAGGCTTAAGATTAGGCGAAGTAGTAGTGTTATCATATAGGGGTTAACTTTGTGAGAAGCCTTGACGGTTTAGGAATCAAAACCACCTAGCCATTATGCCATTGTTGCTGCAACAAGGGTGTTTAGGTCAAGGGTTATGGTTAGAAACTTGGACTTTTCCCTCGCAAATGTCGGATTCAAAAGTTGGTCGAGCTGACGGCGTCAGGTGTATTCTGCGACGCCGTCAGTACCTGCTTGTGTCGTCCTTTGCATCACAAATAATACTCATTTGCTCTCCACTTATTTGATTTCTTGTTTCAGATGAGCAGAAGAGTAAAAAGGACTAGGGGACAATCTTCTAATACCCAAGAAAACATTGCGGACACGATCATTGGGTGGGGGTATTTATTGAGGAAGGATGTCAAGCCAGTTACAACGATTTACTCCATCAGACTATTGATTCAGGGGCTGTGTTGGACTGGGCATTTCTGGAGGAGAATGATTTGGCTAGGGAATTTTCGAATAGTTTTAGAAGGGATAAGTTCACTGATCCCCAATGGGAAAGACTGTTTAAGATTAGAGAGCCCGTGTATGGCGAGTTGGTACGTGAGTTTCACGCATCATATTTGCCAAATATTAATGCATGTCAGGATAATATTGATTTCCAAGGGATCCGATTTAGGTTAGGTGGGGACTGGAGGGAAATGTCGACGCTTAAGTTTGGATGGAGGTTGGGACTGTATACATCTGAGGATGCTGAGAGTGATGTTTTTAGGACTCGATTTGCAGCTAGAATTACCCATAAGGACGAGATGTTGGGTATTCAGTTCTGGAACACGATTGCTGATGGGGACTACTTTACTGGGGGTACCCTCGCTTTACAAATCCGGGATCCACGGGTTAGGCTCATACATCGCTGCCTCACCTTCTCTATCACAGGACGACATGCCACGAGCCATCGTGTTACCTTACCGGACCTATTCTATCTCTACTGCATATTGGCCGAGGGAGTGCACTGCAACATCCCGTTTTGGTTGGCCGATTACTTGAGAACTGCAAGTGGGATTAGGTTGGAGGATAGGGTGTATGGGGGCATGTTTATCACCCGGTTAGCTCGATCCTTAGGTGTATTGGCAGGGGAGGTACCTGCATACCTGAGTACGATGGCAGCACCCAGGGTCGTCAAGGCTAAGTCTCTGAAAGCTATGAATGTCCTGATGGATTATGGTAGAGGTTATACTTGGTTCCATTCTCAGCCCGCCATTCAAGGTGGTGATGACGACAATGATAAGGAGCCACATGTACCAGCACACCAGCAGGGGGTGAAGCAGGAAGCTCCACTGACGCCTACAGGCACATGTCTAGTGGAGATTGGCAGGCCTACCAGGGAGCATGGATGGGGCGCATGGATACAAGGATGGTGCAACAGGACCAGAGGGCTAGCTGGACCTACGACCATACTATCAGACAGATGCTTCATCTGTCCATGCGTGATCAGCTTGACCCACATCTCCAGATTGATCCTTTCCCAGGGCGGGAGGAGGACTATCCACCCTATGGGTATTTGGGCCATCTTCCCCCTGGTTATGACTATCGTTATGGACCCCCTCCCCAGTGATTGATGTATTAGTTTATGGTTGAGTATGGTTGGTTATTGAAACAATTTTTAATTTGGCATGTAATAATCTTGGACATCTAAATTAGTAGTGACCTTTGAACTATGTGATGTTTATTTACATGTGGTATAATTTATCTTGCTTGTATGTTTTATCTTTGTTTGTGATTTGTCTTTCTTCTTTTTATTGATTGTTTATTATCATGTTTAAATTTGTACAAATGCTTTATTTTGTTTTTAACCTCGTCTTAATTGCATATAAAGGTATTTTACATAAAGGATAAGTGTAGGGAGGATTACACACGTTTTCATAAGAAACGTGAACATGAGAATAACAATTGATTAAAAGATATATTTGCATGTTTGTTCGAGTCAAATGCTTGTATCGAGTCATAATGAATGTTTTGCAGAAATTTTTCCAGATTCTAAAGATGTAAATTTTCCAGAATTTTTTCCAGAAAATCGCAGACCAGTTTTTGTCAGGAAAACCTGACGGCGTCAGGAAGGAATAAAAACATCAGATCACTTTTTCTCGTTTTCTGAGCTACTTAAAATTTTTGGAATTTTCCAGGTCTTAATTTTCTTAGAAATTCTGTAAACATCCATTCCACAAGCATTATATCATAGTTTTAATCGAGTCTTATATATTATTACCGCCGATTTTACGCGAAGGTTTCGTTTGTTTTCTTCAAATGTGCAGGTTTTGTTACTCAAGAAGAAGATACATAAGATTGGAAGGAGCTTTTCACGCATACATTCTTCTTGGAAAGGATTTAACCACTACTTCACACACGGATCCTACCGAGCTAATCAGGGGAGTACTAGTTTCTTTCGTTTTTAATTACCTTCTTTTATCATAACTTTGATACTTTCGGGGAACATTGGGGACAATGTTCAGTTTAAGTGTAGGGAGGGAAAATAAAACGGGAACTTTGAAACTATGCTTATCCTTGATTATTTGCTTTGTCCAATTGCACTTTTGTAATAAACCATGAGAAAATGTCGGTTAGGGTAATTTTGGCACCAAATTTAAAATTTTTCATGACATATAGGAGTGGGCCAATAGTCTTAACAAAAGCGTCTCACGGATAGGAAGTTATATGACTAGCACAAAACCCTTTACCACTTAAATTCCACCAAAAATGTGAGGATCGCCCTTAGATTAGTAGGAATTGAAACATTCATCTTCAATGCTTAGAGTGTGAACCGGTAGTATATTAGATTCTAGAACTTGTTTTGTGATGCATTCCGAGATCGCTAGTAAGACTACACTTGTGTAGTTAGGAATAACTAAATGATAAGAGGCATTAGGATAACCCTTGTTTGATACCAGTAATATAATTACTTCTTCCACATCGGTTGAGTAATTCCCCCACACCCTTGCGTTGTACTCATCTTTAGTACACGATACCCCTAGTTAACCCCTCAGAGCCTATCCTTTTCGCGGTTCTCGTGATGTTTCGGTCTTCCGGAATATCAATGAAGAGCATTGTTTACACCCCACCCCCAAATGTACACCCAAATCGCCTTAGCCTACCTTGTATGCACTCACTTTTAGTGCATTATTGTTATCACCTTAAACCCTTAGTTCAATTATCTAGTTGCCTGCATGAGTTGCTAAGTCGAGTCATATCCTTTGTACACAGTTTTGGGACGATTGGGACTCATGGGAAAAGTTAAAGTTTTAAATGACTAAAAGGGAACGCCAATTCCCTTATTTGCGTAATAACGTACTCCAAGTGTTTTGATCTTTTCAATTCGGGTCATATTAGTGTTAGAGTAATAAAAAAAACTCAGGTGTAGGGATGTGCTATAAATCCCTATTATTTTGATGTTATCGTAGAGGATGGTAGAGTAAAAGTGTATGAAAAAAAAAAAAAAAAAAACATACGGGCTACCATCCTACATCTTTCTTTAAATTTATGTTTGTTTATTTCAGTTATCTAGTGTTTAGAGTGTCGAGTCTTGGGTTAGCAACGCCATTCTTCGTATGCATGTAACATTGAGATTTTTGACTTGCCACCACTAAAAAGCCTATCCCACCAAACCCTTTGTTTCCCTACCGTAAGCCTAACGTTACAACCCTTTAAATACCTCTTTGATAGTCTTTCTAAGGTGCTTACGCCAAAGCGATGGAGGTTTGATCTATTCTCAAGCCTATGGTAATCTATGTACTAGGACCGGTTAATGAGTGTTTATCTTCCATTTCCAATTCGTTATATTTCTTATACACCCGAGAGAGATGTGAGTATCCAAACACCCCATGTGAGGTGCTAGTATGTAATTTCCGTGCTTGTTATGACTTTTGCGGGACTTATATGTGTTGTGGACTGTTTTAAACCAATGCTTCATGACCCCTAACTTATAAATTAATTGGCTAAAAGCACATTTGCTTGAGGACAAGTAAATACCAAGTGTAGGGATATTTGATAAGGTTTTAAAATGTACCTTTTTGAGGGGTCATTTAAGCCCTTATTTGATCACTTTTGTATCTGTTATTGCTTAATATCGTTCCTTTTCACTTTTTAGGTCTCTTGAAGGCAAACTGCTGTAATAGCACTTATTTGGACGAAAAGGCGCGGATATATGAAGAAAATGGCCAAAGTCAAGAATCGAGACACTCAAGCTGCTAAATTAAAAGGGGACGGCGTCACTGCTTAATCTGCGACGCCGTCAGAGGAATTTTTGACGGCTCAGAAGAGAAATTGCTAGTTTTTGGAGGACGGCGTCGGGCTTTAAAAGAGTAGGCCGTCGCAACTCAGACGGCCTAGATTCAATCCAGACGGCGTCAGAAGCTAAAGAGGACGGCATCACAAGCATAAGGTGACGTCGTCGCAAGATTAACTTGGCCAAGACGAAACCCTAATGACGCCGTCACAAATCATAAGGTGACGCCGTCGCACATGTAATCTTATATATAGAATCCAAATTTTTTCAGTTTTAGGGAGTAGTCTTTTGGGTAAACTTTTGGAGTAAAACCTAAACCGAACCAAGGTCGTATTTTAGGGTTTTAAACCCTATCTTACACTAAGATAAGTTGTTTACTTCATTAATTTAATTATGCCTTCAATTATTTGTGTGTATGCTTGCATGTTCTCCATGTCCGGCTAATTTACTTGTGTGTTTGCTTAGGGAATATGAAACTTAAATATTAAATATTGGTTGGTTGTTTCTTATCTTAGTTGATTAATGATCTAGTAATGCGATAGGTCATTCATTGTGTACTTAATGCTTGATTAATCTTTGTGAACCTTAGGTTATAGCACTTTGTGTTGTTGTAAGTTAAACTATCCAAAGAG
The DNA here is from genome assembly GCA_019973895.1 of Chrysanthemum seticuspe. Classification (NCBI taxonomy): domain Eukaryota; kingdom Viridiplantae; phylum Streptophyta; class Magnoliopsida; order Asterales; family Asteraceae; genus Chrysanthemum; species Chrysanthemum seticuspe. The sequence continues at coordinate 345,307,517 of BPTQ01000005.1, read as the reverse complement.
GCCTTAGAGTTAGAGTTTATCATCCCTAGTGGGTTTTGTAGACGAGACCCTTTGGTAACTTCAAAGAGTTAGGGAGAAACGCATACCCTACAACTTTAGACACACAACGCAATTAGGAATAAGGACGTGACAATTCAACCACTAATAGGAGATAATTAAGGAGTAGTAAAACCTAAGTAAACACATCTTTAAACTATCATACGAGCACACAATAATTAGACATAGACTACCACCACCTTAGTTTAGATAATTAGATAATAGTAGAGTAATCGGTAGAAATACCAACCTCCCAAATCCAAACCCCGAGATTCGTACTTTTCCTTTTCTAAAAAGATTAAAAAATAATCATCCTCAACCCCAACCTTAGCGTAGTAACTTCTCACTAGCATTCCTATTCCCCTAGAGAACGATATCAATTCCCGTGGCTTACCCTAATACTACACTACAATGATTGGGTTCACTGCCTAGGGTGTTGAAAAACTTGCTCGACGAAAAGGATGTTCCTTTGACCCCGAACGCGCTGTGTAAGCGTATCAATTTACGACGGAATAGAAGGTTACGGCGTAACTCCTATATTGGTTACGCCGTAATCCAGACCTAGCCTATAAATACCCCACGAATTCCAGCATTTCTAATCATCCAATTCCACACAAAACTCTCTGAGAATGTGGGAAAAAGCTCAAGGCAGGTCTAGGGGAGCATACGGAGCTGTTTCCAAGGGAGAAGTCACTCCATTACTATAAGCTTTAGCATTTTATATTTCTTTTACTTTCAATTCATGTATTTCATACCTTTGAATATTGAATTGATTTGCATGATTAATATGAGTGGCTAAGCACCCTTTGGTGCTAGCCTAGTTATGATTCCTTAATTGTTTTGTTTACGCTTACCTTTACTTCCGTACAATTATTTCTAAGTGTATGCATGCATAGTTCTTTGGTAGTCACCCTTGGTTCGGTAGTTTTGAATTGCGGTAGAGGCCAATTGCCTAGGAGATATGACCAACTGACCCTAGGTGAGCGGACTGAGACGGGAAGGGTAAGATATGACCAACTGACGACCTTTCTACTTGTGTGATTTTACCAACTGATCACCTATCGTTTGGATGAACTTAAGAACTGGGGGGTGTAGTGTCTAAGTTCCTAACGGCCGGGCGCTTACTATTTTGAATCTAGCATGTAGCGGTACTTAATGACTTGGCTTAGGGGACCAGGAACAACATGACTTATGACGGTGCGCCTCTCGAATTTGACCCCACCTGAAGTAATTGGAAGTTGGTAGACGTAGACATAACTAGCTAGGAGGATTGACTGGGTTAGCACCACTATTCCTTTATTGATCTCCCTTTTATCTATTTACTTGCTTTTATTCTATTCTGCATTAGTAGTCTAATTAGTTAAATCCCTATCGAAACCATTATTATTCTGTGACACTAGACTTAGTAATAATCCAACACATATAGCTCTTGGGACGACCTCGGCTTTACCATTTACTACACTACACGCGACCGGGTACACTGCCCGTTAGTGCATTAGGGTAGACCATAGGTATAGCGAGACACTATAAATATTAAGACCTGGTCAGTAAAACCTGCATCAAGTTTTTGGCGCCGTTGCCGGGGAGCTATTTTAGGATTTTATTTTAAGTCTGTTTTTAATTTTCTTTGTGATAATGTCAAGATACAAGACTCGCAGCTCAAGGCCTTTTCTGGCCACCCCATTCGATGACCCAGAGAAGCAATTTCGTAGAAGGAAAATCTATTCTCCGGTTCCTATTCACAACATCTTCTCATTCTACGAATCAGACCAGTCAGACGCAGAACCAGAGGTCATCAATGAAAATAATTTCGATGACTTAACCATGGAGCAGTATTTAGAGCGACCGAATGAGAACAGCCAACGAAGCTTCACTCAAGACTGTTACACTGAAAAATACTCTATTCCTGATCATATTATTCGAGAGTTGCATGAACTTGAGTTTTCTGGAAACGAAGATGAGGACGCTCAGAATCACGTAGAAGAAGTTCTCCACTTGTCTTCTCTTTTCAACATCAGAGGTACTCTGAGTTATTCAGTCACTGCAAGGATTTTTCCTATGACTCTTTCTGGGACAGCGAAAAGATGGTATAACAAACTCCCTCACGATTGTAAAGGAGAGTAGGATAAACTTAGAAAATAATTCGTCCTGCAATTTTGCACCCCTTAAAAAATGGCCAAGCTTCTTGGGAAAATTTAACAATTCGTTCAGATTGGGGAAGAAATGCTTTACCAAGCATGGGAAAGATTTAACGAGCTTCTCTATCGATGTCCTTCACATCATTAAAACAAACATCAGATCGTATACGTCTTTTATCGTGGGATTAATGCACAAACACGAGAGCTTCTCGATTCACCAAGACCTATTCCTAGCATGACTCCTGATCAAGCCCTGGAATGTAGAATTTCTGAGCATTGCTACAATTGGCACATGGATACAGGGTACGGACCTAGAGACAATTTTGATCACAAGGTAATGAAAACGATAACAAAGCAAGAATACAAGTACGGGGAGATCTTCGAAAAACGAAGGATAGAAAGAGAAGCTGAAGCATGCAAATTTGAAAAGGTTAAGAGCGTGTTTGGAACCAAAACCGGGAGCGATCTTGAAAGAAAAATTCTCGACCACATCAGGGAATCAAGAGAACAAGATGATAGGATTGAAAAAGTAATGAAGACATTCGTGGATTATACAATCTCTTCTCTTAATATGCACGATGATAGGATTAAAAGATTGAAAAAGAGTGTTAGTTCATGTTCAGAAGCTATCTCTGATTATTTAGCAGCCAAGGAAGAGGAAGTTGTCCACATTGTAGAAACTATCCTCGATGAACCTTTGACCTTTTCCAAAAAAGTTAAGCGATGAATCAGCATGGAGAGACAATCACTTCTGGACCACCAAACTTTGCTGGTAAACCCTCCTACCAATGATTCTGTTAATACTAATCATCGTGATATTACGCAGGAATTAAGTTATGATGAGACTATTCGCCTCAACGAAATATGCTCAACGGTTTTGAGGAACGAGCTACCACAAAAGGAAAAAGATCCAGGATGCTTTACTCTCCTTTGCTATATCGGGAGTCTAAACATGTGTAATGCCCTAGCAGATCTTGGATGTAGTATCAGTATAATGCCTCGTTCGATGTTTTTACGTATGGGAATTAGTAACTTAAAGCCGGCTAAGATGAAAATTGAAATGGCTGATCGATCTATGCAATCGCCATTAGGAATTGTTGAAAATGTGTTGGTGAAGATTAAGAAATTCCTTTTCCCAGTAGATTTTGTGATTCTTGACATTCCGGAAGACAACAGGATACCAGTCATTTTAGGAAGACCTATGCTTGCCAAGGCTCACACTAAGGTAGATTTCTTTGCCGGAAAATTGACCCTTGAAGCTAATGGAAAAATTGCCACTTTCGGACCTAATGAACATTTGTCTACCCCGGAGAAGGTATGTGCAATTGACCCTGTAGGCAATTTTGGGGAAGCTTTAGAAAAATTTCTTAGCGACCCCCCGGATCCTGGAGAGGTTTACTCGGGGAAACATTTTGATGTTTTCGTGAATTTTGAGGAAGAAGATAACTTAGGATTAAGTGTTGAGGACCTCTCAAGTGATGTCGAGATGACCCATTGGCAAGATAACTCTTTTAAGACTTTTTCACAACCAATTCAACCTGAATTTCATGAGGTAGGAACTCGCATTCATCACAGAAACCCCTACTATCTTAAGATCTCATGTAAAATTGGGTTCATCGACTTCTACCCATTTATTGACACGACGTCCCCAGTCAATATCATGTAAAGAGAATGCTACAACCAAGTTATGAAGAAGGAATTAGAATACAAGGGAAATAATTGTATGGGGTTTGCAACTAACATTTATGTCTTTGTTGGGACCCATTCATTCTTGGTGGACTTTATGGTTCTAGACGACGTAAGTGAATTTGTGGAGGATGGACTTACGGGGTTAATTTTAGGAAGGCCTTTTCAAGAAATGTCGGGTTTAGATAAAAATGAAAAAGAAGGATTAGTATGGTTGAAGATTAACGATGACAAGACGATCTTCAAAATGCCGAGAACGATCAAGAACTTTAGAAACTGGACCAAGAGGTAGTTAAGCCAAGCTCGACCTTTACTCGATATCAGTGAGGAAGACAAAGAAAAAGGCATTGATCATCCCCACTAGAAAATCAAAAGTTTCTACTCAGGCTGTTTAGAATTGGGAAATGACTAGAAAAGGGATGAGAATTTGGTAAGTTGGATCCAGCGTGGAGACTGTCATGTCCACGAAATGACCAACAAGCACTGGTAGCCCCGCGGCTCTGAGTCTAACTTAAAGACTCATTAAAAAAGAAAAGTGCTATTTCGGGAGACAACTTGAATTATCCCTTTCTTTTATTTTTATTTCTTTTCTGTTGGGTTTTGTGTTTTCTGACCATTATTGTAGGAAACGAGGAACTAATTGTTGCTGCAGTTGCTGATCTGAACAGAGTTACGGCTTAACTCATCTTGGTGATTACGCCGTAACCAAACCTTTAGCAGCAGAACTCGTGACGCATTACCAATTACGGCGTAATACCATCTCAGTGGTTACGCCGTAACTACTTGCTTTACAGCTCATGCCAGGTTTTGCCAGTTACGGCGTAACTCCCTCATAGGAGTTACGACGTAACTTTCCTCTGCTTTAATTCTTTCATTTTAAAACACAGTAACCTTGTATTAGTTTTTAAATGAACTTTGTGGGTGTGTTCCCTATAAATCCTCACGAGACTTCACTCGTCCACTTGGGACACCAAGTGGTTTAAAAGGCTTGTTGCATACGCTAAATGCAACCGTGATTCCTACGCAAGTGAGTTAGGTTTGTTTTTCGTTTTTTATTTTTTTCTAGAATTATGCTTGTCGGTATTGTGATTTCAGGGATTAAAGTTTGTTCATGATGCTTAAACGAAGGCACGTTTCTTTTTCGTGGCCCTTCTTCTTTTTGGAGCAAATTTCAGGGAAGTTCTCTCTCTAATTCTACCTTTCTCTTCACCTTTATTTTAATGCATAGTATAAAAAGGACTTTGTACATTTCAAGTGGGGGGACGGGAGTAGAATTATCTCTTGAACTTTATTTCGCCCTCATTTTTCTAGTTTATTTTGAAAAATTATGCCATTTTTAAAATTTTGACATGTTTTTCCTAACCTAACTAGATTAGACCTTAGCCGAGCACATACAACCCTTGACATTTCATGGTGAGATCAGCCTTATCCGTTTCCAATATTTTACCCCAAATCCACCAAATTATGAGTGTGCCGGTAGCTTGTAAACTTTAGAACTTGGCGTTTGCATCATTTCGAGACCATAGACGAGGTATGTTGAGTTAGCTCGATGTATTTGGACTTTTCATTTTTAGAAGGCAATATTATAGGATTATCACCCAAACAGCCTACCATTGTGAGTCTATCGATCTGTCACCTCGACTCTTCGACCCCCATGTGAAACCCTTTTGTTGCACTCACCTTTAGTGCAAGATACCCCTAGATATACCCTTCTGAGCCATTCCTTTCATTTTGTCAACCCAATATATTGTTTCGTTACACCTTAGCCTACCCTGTAGTCTTTATTTGTGATTGGGAAGTCATCATTTGCCTAAGTTCAAGGTTCGAGTGGAAAGGTTTGGAAATCACGCTTTCATCGATAACATTTATGAAGATCATTGAAGAACCCCCGAATTCCTATTGTTCATCTCAAGTGGGGGGATGTTATGTTATTATGTTATGTTGAAAAAAAATGATGATGATTCGAAGAAAAAAAAGGGTTGATTGAGTTATGATATTGTAAAGTGCGATGTTATAAGCACTGTAGTATGAGCTTTATTGATTAGTATCGAGGAGGCCACCTCAGTCACATTTGAAGATTGGAGTTGGTAGTTATGCCAACAGAAGAAGAAAAGGTGGTGTGCCCATCATGACGTCTCTAATGACACATCTACCTTGCATTTCATGATCCGGTTTATAAACTTCTAAACTTGAACTTTGGGCGGACGGTAAGTGGTGATGACTTGGTTATAGATTTAGACTACCTGTTTGTTTTTCATTTTACACCAATTATATATCCCATGTCTTATCCTACCTGTGGAAAACTATAAGGGGGGGGGGTTGAATAGTTTTACCAATTAAAACTTCCTTTTAAACTATTTAGATCGACTTATGTCAATCTATTTGGTTGTGTGTGTTGGATGTTGATAAACAAGCATATAAAGATATGTAATGAAAAGATAAGAGTAAGAAGCACAAAACCACAACGCGAGTATTTATAGTGGTTCGGCTACAAGGACACCTTCCTTGCCCTACTCCACTCCCCGAGTCACCTACTCGAGAGTTTGTAATCACTACACCAATCTCCTTATGGCGGAGAAGCCTTCACAACGTCGCTTAATCTTTTTCCGGTACAAAGCTAAATACCGAGTTCTTTCACACCAAGGCGAACCACACCTAACACAACGTCGCCTACCCTTTATACGGTGCTAGGCTAATCACCGAGTTCTTTCACACCTTAGGTGAACTACACCTTCACAACGTCGCCTACCCTTTATTAGGTACTAGGCTAAGTACCTAGTTCCATTGCAATGGAGGAACTACTACCACACTACACCAACGACTAATCCCAAAGGAGATCTACTCCTTTACAACATCATCAAGGACATCAATATCCTTGGATCTAATGCTAGTCTATCTAGTACATCGAAACACACCATATCGAATGTACATCTAAGGCACCTTTCACTAATGCCTTTGATTAGATCTACAAGACACCTTTCACTAATGTC